>JAQZBX010014192.1:0-38900 GCA_029593785.1 Cabassous unicinctus
GAATTATGTAACTTCACCATTCTGGAAAGATTCCTTCAAGGCTCTAGAAAAAGCATCTCTTTGCTCTTGATTAACAGCAGTGTTCATATGAATCCTGAGGGGTTTGGTCACCATAAATACAATGGGAAAATAAAACACTATGGGAAGAAAATCAGTCTCAAATTTAAAGGAATTAAAACATCTATACTAAAATTCCGTGAGTAGTTGAAAATCTGTCTTGTATTATCTCAAACTCCAGAACAATTATTCACTAAACAGCAGAGTAAGATATGACTTACTCTGTCTTTCCTTTCTCTAAAAGTGAAAAAATGCCAGGGTACAATGTTAAAGTCAATTCTATTTGAAGTTTCAAAGGAACAAAATAAAAACGGTTGAAATTTTACATCATTGCCTCTGACAAAAATTCTAACTTCAAAGAAAGAATCTCACTTTTATCAGGTCACTGTTGATAAATTTATCTCATCTAAAGGAAGGATGACTGTTCACAAGCCTTCAAGTTGTATGGAAAATAATTTTCCTTGAAATACACAGGCAATGGGTTGCAACCTAATTGCATCATTTGCTCTTTGTTTTGAGGGTACTGAGGACAATTCTGAGGGCAAGAGAGCAGTTATGCTTAGAAATATGCAACCCAATCACAAAATGGAATCACTCAGAGAACAACTGCGTTCTGAACTTAAGGTCAAGGGAGCCCAAAACCAATAGAAAACCTTCATTTTTCCCCAACATGAAGGCTTCACCAATCTAAAATTGCACTTATGAATAACAGGGATGTTCAATCGCCATTCTTTTAAAAAAACACACACAACTGGAAGAACCTATGGAAGAACAGAAACAAACCCAGCATATAAACCCTTTGAAAATACTCATAAGTGCACCATGCCCAGTTTTAGTTGGTGAAGACTGTATTACAATTCTACATCCCAACCCAGTTAAGGGATTCAATTCTAATTGAAATAATTAATCTACCTAAATCCTGGAATCATTAGCTTTATGCCTCTATCAATACAAAAAAAGTCTATTCAATCTTCCTACGTGCATTTTTTTTTAAACAATATGACATGAAAAACTCACTGGGAATTGGCTAAGGTAAAAATGTTGGCAGTGGCCTTATTATACATTTTAAACTTTTTTTTAAAGATTTTTTTCTCCGCTCCCCTCCCCCGAGACAGCACCATCTGCTTGTTGTTTGCACTTGTTGTCTGCTCATGGTCTGCTTGTTTTTCACTTTAGGAGGCACTGAAAACAGAACCTGGGACCTCCCACGTGGGAGGCAGGCACTCAACTGCTTGAGCCACATCTATTCCCTGCTAGTTTTGCTTTTGCTCATTGTCTGCTCTTTTTTTTTCTCATCTGCTCATTGTTTATGCTTGATGTCTGCTCATTGTCTGCTCGTTGTTTGTCTTCTTTAGGAGGCACCGAAACAGAACCCAGGACCCTCCCAAATGGGAGGCGGGTGCCCAACTGCTTGAGCCACATCCACTCCCCTCCCATAAACATTTTTCATCTGTTTATAAGTCAAAAGCAAGGAGGGTAGTAAGTAGGCAAGTATCCATAATTAATAATAAAAGAACACATTATAATCTTCAAAGTTTGATCCTCAGGACAATCCCAAGCAGATGTTGGCGCCCATTCTATAGATCACAATAACATAGAATTTCAAGTAAGGAAAGGACTAACTTCCCACGCAATGCATTCCACTAAAATAGAAGCAGGGCTTTTGTCTGGTTGCTCACTATCATATCCTTGGGTCCTAAAAGAGTACCTCATACATAGCAGATGCTCATCATAGCACCCTATCCAATGGTCAAAAAGTCCAATCCAGATATTTGTAGGAGAAGACGTGACAGAAGTGACAGACCTGGCCAGGGCCACACTGCTACCTACCTGTCCCCATAGTTCTGCTTCCTAATTCAGGGCAGGTTCTTCTCTCTCCTCAGGCTATCAATGAGGCAATAAGGGCTTCCCAAGCTCTCTCCCAGAATTCAGAACTCACACCAGCATCTGATAATTTTTTATACTTTAAATAATTTTGACCTACATCCTCTCCTCCCTTAAGTAGTTTCTTCCTATGCCTCATTCTTCCCTTTATTCCCATATCCTTTATTTAGTGCCTACTCTATGCCAAGGACTGTGCCAGTGGAGGATACCAAGATGAGTAAAAAATCACGGCTCTCAAGGGACTTACCAGCCTAGGAGAATGGGGAAAGGCAGCATCAGCACCTGCAAGGAGCTCTGATGCACAAAGAACTGGACATATAAATTATACCCCCAAAAAAGCACACAAAAGCTTCTGAATATTCACTCCATATCTTCATTATGTTCTTTTTAATTTGGAAAGTTTTCTCAGTAATATTTTTTTATCGTAATGGACAATTTCAGGATCAAGGATTCCAACTGTGGTTTCATACTCTACCAATAAGTCAATCAAACAATTCTTAATCTTTTGGCAGTTAAGAACCCATTTGATAATGAAAATGCTCTAATAATGATTGAAGTGATGAATGCACAACTATGTGATTATACCAAATACCATTGAGTATGCCTTATTAATATGTATCAATAAACTTGATTTGCTTAAAAAAAAAAAAAAAATCTATTTGACAATCTGATGAAAATGTGTACCTTCTCCCCCAGGAAAATGCAGGAACCTCAGATTAAGAACCTTTGCTGTAGCAAAAATTACAAAAGTAACAGAATAAAAAAATATTTAGTCACTGTTTCTAACACCAACTAGCAGTACCCAACAACCCCCCATTCACATAAATAGAACAATACATCTTCTGAGTGAGAGTAATTCTCCTTAATGAATAAATAAAATGAGGGATCTAAGATTTATAATCCTCACCAGCTAAGAAAAATATACCTTTCATTTATTGGCCCCTACACTATGTGACAGACCCTCTGCAAAGCACTTGACATGTGGTATCTCATTTAACGCAACAGTCCTATAAGGTGAGTGATATCTATATCTCTGTTTTACATAGGAGAAAACTGAGGCTCTGAGGGGTCAACTGACCTGACCAAGGCTACCCAGTTGACTGGGTTTGAGCTGACAATCTGACTTCCAAAGTTCATCAATACTACCTCCTAGCAGAGGGAACCTTATCGCCTTATTGATTTCTGGGAAAGATCAAAGGATATTGCCAAAGAGCCACAAACCAATCATTTTCATCAGGTCTCCTTATAAGTAAACAGTATTATACACCCTCTAGGCATCCAATAAATACCTGTTGGGTGACTAAGGGCAAGTGAATTTTACACTCTTGTCCACAATGAGCAAAAATGGATTCTATAAGTCTCTGAAAGAGTTCCATGTGAATACATGTGTCACATATTGGGCCTCAGTCATTGTCATGTCTCCAACTAGACCTCTGTAGCTTGGCAAGAGCTCTAAGCACCTAATCTGTTACACCCTCATATGTGAAAGTTTGTAACCTCTCAATGAGGCAGAGATAAACCACAAGTAAAATTCCAATAAAACACACAGCGTAAGTCTAGTTAACCTTTCTGGTGTTCCTATTCTGCTCTGTACACCTTCCGTGACTGCAGCCATCAAATTATATGATAATTGGTCCCAAGAGACTAACAGCTACCATTACTGAGCACTTATATGGAGTATCACTGAAAGCCCCCATGGCACCAGGGCCTAGTCATTTCATCTTCCTATGACCACGGCTTAGCACTGGCCCTGGGATATAACTATATAATGAATGAATGCATACTTGGACCTAGTAAAGCAGCAATCTATTTCAAATACAGACATTTCTACTAAGCAATGAGAGAACAGATGGAGGCTAAAGAGCCACACCAAACCCCCAAAAGGAACAACTTACACACCTCTCCCTTAGATGTTCAACGGTAGAGTTACCTGCACCAAGGACCCCTTCAATTAAGTATCAGAGAAAAACAAAACACAGTGCCAATCTAAAATGGTAAAATGAGTGACAAAATGAGGCCATGGGGCTGTTACCCTAAACCAGTGGTTCTAATCTTTTTTGGGTCATGGATTCCATTGTGAATTTGATAAAAAGCTACAGATCCTCTCTCCATAGAAAATAAACAGAACCAAAATTTGGCATATACTTCAAGAGTTTCGTGGAGCACCCTCAACCTCCTAAGTGTCCAGAGTGCCTCCAGGTTCATAACCTTTGCATAGAATCTGCATTTCTAGCCGTGTCTAGTTAGAGGTAACCCTGATTCACAACCACTTAGTTTTTTAGAGGTCATACTGATGTTAAGGGAAATTAAAGATAAAGGTGCTGGCTTTAGTACTTGTAGTGTCTCACCACCCACTATAATGACCCCTATCCCTCTTGCTAACTGATTCACATTATTAAGCCACAGTAACAAATTATGGGGTAAAGATGCTTTATCTTTCCCAACTGGAGTGTAAGAAAATTCAAAAGCAGGAGCCATATCTGATGTTACTATGTATTCTACCCCTAGGGTTGTACACATTTTAGATAATTAGTAATTGTTGATCAGTTTACTAGAAGAACAGGTTTCAAACATACCTACACATTATCTTTTGTTGTAAAATGAGCTACAAATTCACAGGCTATAGAAAAGATAATAATGCTATAAAACTAAGCTAAGCATTTTCCTGAATTGGATTCCCAAGAGCTTGAAATACAGTAAGCCTGCACAAAATGTGCTTTCTCATCTCTATACTCCTGAGTTTCTCTCTCTATGGTAGGATACTGGCCATCTATGGGATATATGTCGATAAACAGCAAACCATAACTACCATTCCCTAGGGATAGGAGGGAAACGTCATTGGAGCCTAGAGGGGTGTGAGCAGCTAGCTCGCTGCTTCTTGTGCAAGCTATTTATTCAGTAAACATTTCCTAAACATCTATAATGCCTAAACTCCTGGGTTATAGGCTTGGAGATACAATGACAAATAAAGCACAGCCCTGGCCCTCAACGAGCTTAAAATGTAGCTGGGGAAAAAGATAAGAAAACAGGTAATTAGAATATAGAGTAATAAGTAAGGGCAGGGGGAAACTGAGGCAAGGGGCTGACTACTGTGGGTCATGGAAGACTTCCTAAGAAATAAAATTTAAGCCAGATCTAAAGAATTGAAAAGAATTAGTCAAGCTATTTTTTTTTTAAGGTGTTCTTTGTTGATTGGTTGGGATGGGTTGGGTTGGGGGACAGGGGGTAGTAGGAGAATATCCCAGATAAAAGGAAACAGTACATGAAAGGGCCCAGAAGCAAGGATCTGTGGGAGAGCTACAGTCATTCAACATGACTGGAACAAAGAGTTTAAGGAGAAAAGTGGACAGAGATAGAGGCAGAGCTCCTGGAGGGCGCTATATAAAACCCATATTTTTGCACACAACTCCCTTGATGAAGTTATAGCCCTTGGATGTTCTTGCTATTCATGGCTTTAAAAAACAAACAAAGGAAAAAAAAAAACTTATTTTGGAATAATTTTAGATCTACAGAAAAGCTGCAGATATTAGGGAGTTCCTATATCTCCCTCACTCAGCTTCCCCTAATGTTAACAAACCCATGATATATTTGTCAAAACCAAGAATTAACTGTAGTACAAAACTATGATCTAAACTATAGACTTTATTCAGGGTTCATCAGATTCTCCATTAATATCCTCTCTATTTCAGGATTCAATCCATTCTCCCACATTGCATTTTATTCAAGGCTTTTTTTTAATCCCTTCCTTACTTCTGAGCATCACAGTTTTATGATTTACTTCTGCCCCCTCCCAGCCCCCAACATCACTAGCCCACTCAGAAGGGAAATACATCATTTCAGTACAGATTGGAAGTTACCAAATAGACAAAGCTAGTAGGGAATGAAGGAAATTCAACAAAGCATGCACACACAGACTCCACCACTTAGGAAAGGACTTGGCCTAAGGTGCCGTCTACTCTAGGAAAGAGAGAAGAAATACATGTGGGCCTGGTTCTGCTTCTTCAGTTTTGGCAGCAAGTAGTGTAATCACTTTCAATCTCTCTCCCTTCAAATACCCCAAACACGCCCCCCCCACCCCCGAAGGAGTCAAGCCAAAATCACCTGAACACTCAACCCATCCTCAAAACAAAATACTAACAAAATGGTCATGGTCCAGGGGTTGGGAGGGGAAAGGATGATTCATCCTCTCTTTCCCACATTTTCACCAAGGATTCTAATCATTAGGACAGAATTCCATTATATCACAATAATAATCTCTATAAAGGCACTCTGCCAATAACATTAGTCGCACTTCTTTCTGTTATATTTATAACCTACATCCTAAGGCTCCATCTCCTTAAAACTCTCAAACCTACAACCACCTTGATTAATGTTCGATTTCTAGAATCAATAATGAATTCTTGTGCAGAAATCACTGCAATGCCAATGAAAACCAGCAGTTTTTTCTACAATTAAAACACAACTGTTAGCGTTGGTTATCCCTGGGAGACAGAATTTAAGGAGTATTTTAATTTTCCTTATATACCTCAGGGCAAGTTATCAAATATTCATCAAATACATGAAGCACATGGTCCTATACCAGAATTAGGAGATACTTAAAAAGGAAAAAAAGAAAAATCTCTCTATTATGGACCATATAGTCTAGATCTGTACTGTCCAATATTTTAGCCATTTAAAGTTAATTAAAATTAAATAAAATTCAAACAAATAAAAAACAAAAAAATTTTTAAGTTAAATAAAATTCAGTTTCTCAGTCCCACTAGGTACATTTCAAGTAGTGATTACCATATGGGAAAGTGCAGAAAATGCTATTGAGCAGGCATTAGAGGAAGTCCTAATGCTAATTTAGACCTTGGAAATACAGAGGGGGGGATCTGGGAAAGGCTTCTGGGAAGACACACATTTGAGAAGGGCATTAAAGGACGCACTCCAGGCTAGCTGATGACAAAAGACATGCCACTGGCTCTTCCCTTCAGAATCATGCAATACCACAATTTCCAGGGCTGTTCCCCAAATCCCAAAGCAAAATACTTCAAGAAGGCATTACAGAAATGAATGTATATATAAATATTATTGTATGAGCTCACTTATATGAAATAATCAGCATATGCAAATTCACAGAGAGAAAGGTTACCAGAGGTAGGAACAGAGGTGGGAAATGGGGAGTTGTTTAATGCAGTTCTTAACCTTTTTTGTTTCACAGACCCCTTTGTCAGTCTGGTGAAAACCATGGCCCTTTTACTAAGTCCACATTATACTGTGTATTATTTAATAAATATATCACATCCCTACCCACACATCCCCACAAGAATAATGTTTTTTTTTGAATTTCAATTCAAGCTCACAGACCCCTTGTTAAGAACCCCTGGCTTAATGGGTACAGAGTTTCTGTTTGGGGTAATGGAAAAGTTGTGGTGATGATAGTACAACCTTGTGAATTAGCACCATCAAATTATAAACTTGAAAGTAGCTGGGGGACGGATGTGGCTCAAATGGTTGGGCGTCCGTCTCCTATATGGAGGGACCTGGGTTCGATCCCCGGGACCTCCCGGTAAAAATAAAAAAAGAAAAAGAAAAATATAGAAGGCGCATGGGGCCACCAGGCCCTGTGCATGGGTGCGCCGCCAGGTCCCACGAGCGGGAGGCCCCCAGGTCCTGCACATGGGTGCGCCGCCAGGCCCCGTGAGCCATGCAGCAAGATGATGACATAACAGGAGAGTGACACAAGGAAGAGCCAAGACGAGACACGCTGAAAAATCAGGAACTAAGGTGGCGCAAGCAGTAGGATGCCTCTCTCCCACATCGGAGGTTCCGAGGATCGAATCCCAGTGAAGACAGGAGGAGAAGGATGAGAAGAGAGAGCAGGAAACGGACACAGAGAGTTGCCCAGCGAATGGACACAGAAACAGCAAAAAAACAGCAAAAACAGGGGGGCTAAAAATGGATAAAAGTAAAGAAATAAAAAAAATCCTTAAAAATTAAAAAAAAAAAAAAAAGTAGCTAAAATGGTAAATGTTATATTTATGTTACCATAATAAAAATTTAAACAAAGATAAATAATGGATGATAGGTTTTTATTGCATTTTACTAAGATAAGTTTAGATTAAGATACCCTAATATGAAAAATCTATATTATAAAGTCCAATTAGAACCTCACTTAGGATGAGAAAATGGAACTGGCATCAACCGCTAGCTTATTCTGGAAATCTTTAACAGTTAAGCCAAACTAGGGATCAAGGGGACAAAGAAAAGAATGCACTATGTTCCTCCAAATACTGTTCAGCAGGAGAAACATTTCCCAATAACCAATGTTAGTATGTGAAATCACAGGTGATTAACTCTATATCAAGAAAACAAGTAGGGCCTCTGGGAGAGGGAGAGGGAGAGAAAGGGAGGGAGGGAAAAGGAGAGGGAGGAAACACAAAACCAACCTTGCAGAGCTGTATAACAATGGTATTTTCTAAGGAGCAGGAGGAAAAGTAAATTTTTACTCTCCTTTCCCTGAATTCTTTGCCTATACTACCTATCACATACTGCCTCAGTTTGCTCATCTGTAAAATGGGTACAAGGATGCACCCATTTTAATGAAGATTCTTTGAATCAATAATACATAAAATGGGGAAGCGGGTGTGGCTCAGTGGATAGAGCCCCCGTTTACCATATGGGAGGCCCGGGTTCGCGTCCCGAGGCCTCCTTGTGAGGGCACGCCGGCCTGAGCGGTGCGGTGGGCTGATGCAGCAACCTCATGGCAGGAAGCGGGTGTGGCGCAATGGATGGAGCACCCGTTTACCATATGAGAGGCCCCGGGTTCGCTTCCCAGCGCCTCCTTGTGAGGGCAGGCCGGCTTGTGCGGCGCCGTGGGCTGATGCGGTGGGACCTCACAGCAAGGGGAAGATGAGCAGACACGGAGAGGACACGCAGCGAATGGACACAGCAGCATGGGCAGCAAGGGGGGGATAAATAAATAAAATAAATAAATCTTTAAAAATAAATAAATAAATAAAAAATTAAAAAAATAATAATAATACATAAAATGGGTAAAACAGCACCTGACATAAAGGACTAAGTATTGGCTATTATTATCACCACAGGAGTCACTAACCTTCTCTGAGTACTGTTTCACTTGCCTGAAAGTAAAAGGATTTCCCTGGGTGTGAGCTCACAGAATGGATGTTGTGTTGACTTTCACAAGAGTAAGGGTTTTTTTTTTAAAATCCATTCCATCCCAAGATGAGGATCTTCCAACCAGGTCTTGTGGGCATTCATATCGCCTGAGCCACGGGAACAGCTGCCAGAACTTCTGCAAGCTTTAGGATTTACCTGTAGGCTCTTGATATACTGACTTGGGATATCAATGTTCAATTTAAAAAAAAAAATCTGTCTTGTCTCCCCAGCTAGACTAATCTATCCTTCATTCAGACATTAATTAAGCACCCATTCCAGGCACTTTACTAGGCAAAGTAGAAAACAAAAGAGAAAAAATCCCTAGCTTTGAGAAGTAGATGGCAACTACTCCACTTCTAGGAATTTCTCCTACAGTATATTCTCACATTGAAAAAGGATATATGTTCAAGCTTTCTCTACAGCGCCAACTGCAAAGGCAAAAACTTGGAAACAAATTAATTGCCCATCAAGAGGAGACTGGCTAAATAATTGATGGCATGGCATATCTATATAATGGAATACCGTGAGGCTATATAAAAGAACGAGGAAGCTTCTCCTGTACTAAGGTGGAATGATCTCCCAATAAGTGAAAAAAAGAAGATGCAGAATAGTAATAACAACATGATACCATTCACGTAAAAGGGGAAGGTCACAGATATTTGTATTTGCTTGTTTGTATGTACATAAAATATCTTTGGGTGGATAAGAAGAAAGTGGAAAGAACATCATTGCCTATGAAGAGGACAAATGGTTGGTCAAAGACAGGCTTATGGTAACAGTACTTGGTGTTTTGTGACTACCGATGCAGAACCATAGAACATATCACCCAACAAAAACTAGCAATCCGTGTAACATTGCCAGCAAAGTGCTAAAGGAACACACCTGAGGAAAATACCAGTGAAAAAGGTCTCAGAGAACAGGAGGACATCTGAAGGGTTCTTAGCCTTTCTTGTTCCACGGACCCCAATGTCAGTCAGGTGAAAACCACAGACCCCTTCTAAGAATGTAGTGGCAGATAGTTTTATGACACTCAACATCAGCATGTCTTTAAATTAAATTTTAGGATTATTCAAAATTACGTTTTACAACTTGCCCATAATTTCAACACCTGATAACCTAACATGGTTCAACATCTGTTCAAACGGTTCAACATCTGTTCAAACGGTCATTTTCAGCAACCATTTAGAAATTCGAGTTTTCCCATAGCGTCATAAAACCATCTCTGCCATCTTTACCAACCTTTTTAGCAGGCAGTTATCCACTGCACTCAAAACACACTACATCAAAATATAAATCATACTAAGTCACACTATACCATGTATTATTTAATAAATACATCACACCTGCACCAGCACGTCCTCATAAGAATGTTTTTAAATGCATAAAATAAAATTACAAAGGAAATCAGTTACATATATTGAAATAGCTACTAAAATAAAAAACATCTAGTATACCTAAGTGCTTCTTTCTTAACACATTAATAACCCAGTACATCAAAAATATAGGAAAGTTAAAGTTAAAATTCATTTTTTAAAGACATGTCAATGTGCAGACTGTTGTTGTTTATCTTGAATAAGAACATTAAACTGTGGTGTAGTATTTGACAAGGCAACATACATAACATGTGGGACATCTAATCGAGTTGATTTTTCTCAATTCAAGCTCAAGGACCCCCTGAAATCTTTCCACAGACCCCTTAGGGGACCCCTGGTTAAAAACCCCTGCTTGAGGGGATATTGAAGGATTCGTAGGGAATTCACCAATCAGAGGATGAGATAAGGGTACTCTAAAGAGAGGAACCAGCTTCCTCAAAAACAGAGGCAGAAAGAGAATATGGCATCTTCTGGAGACCAAGCAGCCCTATGGCTAAGCAGAGGTATCTAATGGGGAAAAGTGAAAGGTTTGGAAGGCAGGTTGGGCCAAGCTGTAAAGGAATCTATATGCACCGTAAGAGGTCTGGACTATATTTTGTAGGCAAAAGAGAAGCAATGAAGGTTTTTAAGCAGGAGAGTGTAATAGTCAAGTTTTTGTTTTAGATTTCTATGGTGACTCAGAGAGAAGAAACAAGAGGAACAGATGAAGACAAGGACACCTATTAGGAGACTTCTGCAATCAAGCACAGTACCCTACTTCTTGTAATTCCATAGCACAATGGATTTCACTTTAACCAGCACCAATGAGTATTTGCCACCTGAGATTAACAATAATCCCTAGGAATTTAGCACATGCTAAATGCCACTTTTCATGTATTCCCTCAGTTTCTCACAACCCTGTGAGGTAGGTAATATTAGATTACCTATTTTACAGATGAAAAAAACTAAGGCTCTGAGAAGTTAAAAAACTTGCTTAAGGGCACAGAATAAATGGAAAAATTAGGGCATGAATCCATGCCTGTCTGGCAAATACCTGTCCATGTATTATTGGTGCTGACCTGTGGCAAAGTTTTCATCAGTCTATGTAAATTGCGAATTAGAAATATATAAGTCCATGCTAAGACTGCCAACTTCCTTGGGAAAGGCTGTCTTTTATTCTGATATTGGATGCTATGTTTTATTAAATAGTAGAACAGTTTTTCTTTCTTTTTTAATGCCCTCCTTGGCAAAACTAAAAATTGGTAAACTTACATTGGTTTTCCACCACCATATTCTTCAAATGGTCTATAAAAGCCAGGTCTAGGAACCACTGCACTACTGATGACATTTACTGAGATTCCACTATGAACCAGACATTACGGTAAGCCTCTCAAATACACTATTTTAATTTGCACAGCGATCATATAAGTAGACACTATTATCTTCCCCTTTCTATAGATGAGGTACCGAGGCACCAAAAGTTTAAGTGGCTTGTCCAAGGGTGCAAAGCCGGGTAGTGGCGGGACAGGGACTCAGCAGAGGCCACACATGATGAAAGAGAGAGGAACTGAAACTTCAGTCTGAATATTGAGAACATCAAACAAAAACTCAACAACTGCTATTTGGCCTATGACCTGAAGTCAACTTTCAGATGCTGACAAGCTTACTGATAAGACCCTAAAATTGACTGCTACCTAGGGACAAGTTACAAGCTGAAATAAAACGAAGAGATAACACATCAATAGCATAAGCTCATCTACTGATTTAAAATTTCATCACGTTGCCTCTAACCTGCTGGCTTACCCAAACATTTCAATTAACCAAATTGTGTTCTTTCATTCTCCCAGAAAACTGAGAGGTTTTCCAACTTTATAAAGTTTTCACCTTCACTCTTTGGATTTAAATCTCAGAAATTAAAAAAAAAAAAAAAAGCCTTTTGTGGCATGCAGGGTAAGTATTTAGGCCCATTTTACAGATAATTCAATTTTTTAAAAAATAAACAAATGACTTGTCCAAGGACACAAAACTGGTAAGAAGCAAAATGTACTTTCCTCTACATCATTCAAGGAATCCCAAGAATCTAAAGGACCGTAAAAGACTCCAGAGGCGCTACCTTTTCCTGCTTTCTCTCATTCAAAATTTCATTACTTTAATTCAAATTTCTGAGAGCAGGTGTAGCTCAGTGGTTGAGCATCTGCGTCCCATGTTCCCGGGTTCAACCCCAGTACCTCCTAAAAAAAAAAATTTTTTTTCAAATTTCTTCTTCCTGATGCCTGAATGCACCCTCACATTGCAACTGTATTTCAGATGTTCTGATACTCTCCCCCATGAGAGAAAAAAATGACTAATAAATAGGTATATGTGCATGCAAATGTCTGGTTAAACAATAAAGAGAGTATACTTTTAAATCTCCAAATTATTCCTTTCCAAAATAAAACATGGGGAAGCAGGAGTGGCTCAGTCGATAGAGCCCCCGTTTACCATATGGGAGGCCCCGGGTTCGCTTCCCGGGGCCTCCTTGTGAGGGCAGGCCGGCCCGCGAGGCGCGAGGGGCTGATGCAGCGGGACCTCACAGCGAGGGCAAGATAAGCAGACACAGAGAAGACACACAGCAAATGGACACAGCAAGCACAAGCAGCAAGGGGGGGATAAATAAATAAATAAATCTTTAAAAAAAAAAATTTGTTTAAAAAAAATAAAATAAAACATGAACTCGGACCACTTTCCTAAAAAGTTCTTTCTCATAAGATGAAATGTGTCTTCCTAGTCAATGCATTCTTGTATTAAAACGTTTAGTTACACTCAATTCTTTAAGGAAAAAAAACAAAAAAACAGGCTACTGACTTCCTAAATTTTTTACTTTCTGGCACAGAAACAGGTTGCTCCTTGTGTTACCTGTAAGGGAAAAAATGCTTTTGTTTTATAAACTGTGTATAAACTCTGTGAGGGAGGAGTCATGTTTTGTACAATCAGTGCTCTAAACAGACTAGACACCCAAACATTGGTGGAATGGGGGGAGCAGGGAATAAAACATGCCTCCCTATCTCTATCCTCTGGAGCTACAAGGAATTAGTCTGCTCCCTCTCCCGATCAATAGCCCTTAATTAAAGATTTTTTGGTCCCAAAAAGGGAAAACAACCAATTTCATGGCTATTCCCAACTTTGAGCAAGAAAAGGAAAAAGTAATATGCCAATGGCTCTTTTCTCTTAAAACAAACAAGGCTGGGGGAAAAAAAAGAGAAGGTGGCAGAAAAGGCTCGGAGCAAAGGCCAGACAGCCTTGGTTACTCATTAGCAGTGCGGCCTTGGGCAAGTCTGCTCCGGAAGCCTCGGTGAAGCCTCAGTCCCTATCTAGAAAATGAAAAGTTCACCACCTACCTCAGATCAGAGGGTTATTGTGAGGAGAAGAGGAGGTAATATGTAGTAGTGCTCTGGCACTCAGTAAGCATATTACTGTTATTAGCAATATTGTTATTAATTCCTATTATTGCTCTAAAAGAGTGACTACCTTATTGTCAAAAGTACTAGAGTCCAACAGATCTCACCATTACTAATTTCTCACTTTTCAGTTCAATTTTTCCTTCATATATTTAAAAGAAAAACCACACATAATACAACCACACTGCAGAAAAAATTTTCTTAGCCTTATTTTTCTGAATCAAAAATAGAGAAGTTCATTGTAGACAACTTGGAAAAACTGAGAAAAAAAAATTTAATCACCTAAAATCCCACCACACAGAGATAACCACTGTGAGCACTTTGACATATTTCTTCTACATTTTCCCATATATATATATTTTTTTTTTCATGTTGAATTTTTTTTTTTAAAAGATGCTTAGATTACATATATGTCCATATATATTTTTAAATAACTGGGATACTTTTTATAGTTCTATATCCTGCTTTTTCCATTGCCTAATTTTATTTTGTGCACATTGTCCCATGTCAAGTATTCTCCAAAAACATCCTTTTTTAATGATTCCATACTTTTCCACAAAGCGACCATTCCCCTATGATTAAGACATTTAGATTGTTTCTACTTTTCTGATTTATAAACATCATTATAGATAACATCCTTGTAGACAAATCTTGGTCCACATCTCTTTCTAGAGCATGAATTCCTATGCACTGACCAAGGGATGTTAAGTCTCTTGAAGTGTTGTCAAATTGCTTTCCAAAAAGTTCACACCAGTTCACATGCTTGACAACAGTTTGAGTACCACCCCATCAAAATCTCACCAGCAGTGAACACTATCCATTCCATTTTAATGCCCAGCAGAGACCAAAATAATCTGGAATTCCAAAACAGAGAGGAAAGATTTAATACAAGAATGCTTTCACACTTTGGTAATTTGTACAATAAAACTGCATATATTACCAGTGACCAGCAAGAGGACATTTTCCAAATAAGAATGTATAGACAGTAAGTTTACAACTTCTGTAATAAAAATGTATTTTAATAAGTAATAATAGGGTGGGTTGGGGGGAAAATACACCAATCGTAAGATATAGACTATGGTTAGTAGTAAGATTTTGATGATATTCTTTCATAATTTTTAACAGATGTCTCACAACAATGCAAGGTGTTGGTGGTGGGTTGATGTATGCTTTCCCTGTATGATGATATGCATGTTTGCTTTGTGAGTTCACAACTTTTACTACATACTTATTGTTTATGCATGTTCATGTATAAATGATATAAAATAATAACAATAATAGGGTGCGTTGGGGGAAAATATACGAAATATAAGATACTTTGGTTAGCAGTTCTATTTTGAGGATGCTCTTTCATCATTAGTTAAAAATGTTTCACAATAATGCAAGTATTGGTGGCAGGGTGAGGTATGAGAGCCCTGTATGATGTTATGTTTGTTTTGTAAGTTCACAACTATTACTATATACTTATTGTTTATGTATGTTTACGCATGAGTAATATACCTCAATAACTGTTTAAAAATGAAAAAAAAAATGTATAGACACTAAAAGAGCAAAAGGCAAGAATAATGTATAGACACTAAAAGAGCAAAAGGCAAGAAGATACTTACAGATGCATATCAGGTATATGACTTTGAACAGACTTGGAAAAGTTTTAAGTATCCTAAACATTCATTTTTGTATGTTAAATGTGCCTTACAGGTGGAGATTCTCAAATATTGACCAACTTATTAAGAAGAATTATGTGGAAAAGGAAATTAGGGCCTATCATATAAAAAAGGGGTCTGTCTGTACATGTGTAAATTCAGAAATGTACACTTAAGATTTATGCACTTGTGCACATGGAAGTTGTACCTTAACAACAACAACAAAAAAAAGTAAAAAAAAAAAAAAAAAAAACTTATAAAGGAGAACTGTACCCAAGGAAATACACATACAATATCAAATGGCCAACATTAAAGCTACCATCTTTAAGCCTTTGTGGCTTTTGATTGACACTGGGCATATGCCAACAACCAAGACCCAGTGACATTTTTTCCCTTCTCTTTCCCTATTTACCAAAGTTTTATTTACATTCTTCAACTGCCTGACCAATCAGAGGAAGAAATGCCCTATAGGATGGTGGCATTCAAAAAGTATTCAATGATTTCAAACCATCAAAAAATATCACGAAAGCAGCATCCACCAGTCTTCTACCTACAAACTTAATTAAGCATTTTTGAAAAATAAAGACTAATACTCTTCATCACTAACTATCTAGGCACACTATTCCCAGTGAAATAATTCCTTTGTAGTAAAAGCCACTCTAGCCGAAGATGCAGATTTCAAGAACCTAATAATCTTGTATTAATGTAGTGCTGACTTTCATTTGTACACAATCAATTTGTTACTGAACAAAGAACCCTTTTTAATTGCCCATGGCAATTAACAGTAATCATTTTCTTTTGTCTAAGTAGTGCAGGCTACAATAAATGAAGCCACAGTTTTGATCTTTCTTAAAGGGAGTTGGGGAGAAGTACAATGTAACAATAGTACAATGTTTTTTTACAATTCAGGACCCTGAGCTGTAGCTGTCCACCCTACTTTCATCCCAACATTTTTAAAAGACTGAAATTCAAACAGCTGTTAAAAGTATTATAGTGCACTCCACACAAATAGCTCAAGGGAAAAAGTATATTTCTAACTATACAGTTCTAGTTGTCTAGAGAGTTCTCAGAAGACAAAAATCTCTCAATTAGGAGCTATCCAGATACTTATCTATATGCCAAAGAAAATACAAATTTAAGGAGTCATTTACATGACCAAATATCTCTATCTTCTGTTTGCTTATAGTTTTATTAAACTTGGGTTGAATCTAGGTCAGTAAAATGCTCAACTTTACAAAATGCTGCCTAGAAACACAAGTTGGTACTTGTGTCTGTGGCTGTAGAGTCTCTTCAAAATACTATGATATAGAACCTACTGTGTGCTCAGTCTGTGAATATGAAAATCTTTAAGACTGTAAAAATGGGTCTGCCACCCAAGGAACCAGAAGTTAACCAAAATATTCTATTCGGCATTTACTTTCCTCCACCCAGATTATATATAGATAATTGTTTACAACTGACTATAAACTCCTCAAGGCAATGACCTATAGCTTATTCTTATATTCCAGAGAGACAAGGGAGCCTAATAAACACAATTTCAGGAATCACACAGACCTGGATTCCTAACACAACCCTAACGCTTACTAGCGGGGTAACCCTGGTCAAGTCACTTACAGAAAGAACGTATGTGGATTAAAAGCAGACTAAGAGAGCAAGCCCTCTAAGAGTTTAAAACTTTAAAATGGTCTTTATAACTAGTGCACACAACTCTGAAACAAAGGTTTTGGCACCTGTTTGGATTCAATCAATAAGAAAGTAGTGGGGGCCTACTGGGTACAAGGTATTTAGCTAGGTATAGTGGGCAAGAAAAGGTGAATGAGAGGGTCCCCATTCTCAAGGAGTTTACAATCTAGAGAGAAGACAAGTAAAATTAGCTGTAAAACAGAATGAGAAGCAGCTAGTACAATCCCCTCATTTCTCAAATGAAGAAATTAAGGTCCAGAGACATGAAAATGATAGTTCTAAGTCACACAGCTAGCAAGTGACAAGGCCAGGGCTAGGACCCAGGTTTCTTCATTATCAATTCAACGTTCTTTACACTACAGGAAGCTGCCTCTCAGTCAATCCCGTTCAATTACTAAGTGCAAATATTACCACAGTGACCAGCAAGAGGACATTTTCCAAATAAGAATGCAGAGACACTAGAAGAGCAAAAAAGGGAAGAAGATACGTACAGATGCATAATGCAACAGTCACAATCACTACAAATGTCATAAAATGAATATTAGTTTCAATAAAGAAAGAAGAGATAGGAAACTCTGGGTATTTTCAACTAAAATAAATATTACTTTCCAGTGATGATGCTTCATGGCTGAAAGTACCTGGTTCTCTGCTAATATATCAACTTAATGGTGTTTCTTGGTATCAGAGAAGCAATTGCCAGATGCCAAAAGTCATTTTCAAGAATTCTTCATAGATGAAGCCTGACAAAGCACTGTATATGAAAAGTTAAACAGAAATAAACTTTTGGGAAAATGAACATGAATGATTTCCTTGCATTTTTTTTAAAGCCAGCAATTCAAGTGCTATTCAGACCACTGCTATTTGAGAGCCTAGGTCAACAATGACTCAGCTTGAAAAATTCCATATTGTTTTTAAAAGAGGTGTACGGTTTTAGTTATCTAGCTAATACAATCTGGGTGCCCCCTTCCCCCAAAATTATAAACTAATTTCCATGTGAATGGTTGAAAGAAAGGCAGTATTTATTTTACACTTGAAAAAATACACAACAAAGGCCATCAAGCTCATTTTACTGCATCCCTGGGGGAAAGAGCCCCCAACCTGGTTCCGGGTTGCGCTCTTACAGGACTGCATGAGAAGCAGGTTGTGAGTGGCAGTGGGGATGGGAGCAATGTCTAAAAGCAGTACCAGGAGCCCAGGCCTAGTCCCCACTCTTGGTATGTAACCCAACACAACAAAAATCTACAATCAGAACTGGAAAACACACCAGAACTCAAACTAGGAACTTTAAGCCAGCCCAGAGGGGTGAAGTTATTTCCCAAGGTCCCAGCTAATTAGGAAAAGGCCTAGACAAGGTCTCCTGCCCTACTATCCAGTACTCTTCCTACCACAACATGAAACCTTCACCATGCTGCTTGCATGTCTCAGATTTCCCCATCTGTAAAACAGAGAGGAGGCTAGACAGAGCACTGATTTTCCAACTGTTCCTCTGAATCCAAGAGGTCTAAGAATTTCTGGTAGTTATTTTCCCTCTTCAAACAACTTTATCTATTTCACATTTTTGTGAAAACTTTTAAATAACTGGCTGAGTAAATTAAGACATTGTTGGGAGCCAAAGTGGTTCAGTGGTTGAGCGCCAGCTTCCCATATATGAGGTCCTGGGTTCAATCGGTACCTCAAAAAAAAAAAAAAAGACATTGTTTAGACTGTCAGGTGGTGAATGATCACAGTCAAAGCAGATCACAGGAAGGCCCCACAAGAGAGAACACCACAGCAGAACAAAAGACTCAATCACCAATTATATCAACCTGATACATTATATCATCACATACAGATTGACCCAACACACACCTAGGAGGCCATAATTTACAGCCACCTTGTGCAATCCTTACCTCTCCCAGGCCATCCTTTGCCAAGAAAATGACCATGAGATCCATGGATCTGTACATGGCCAACTTCTTCCATCTGTCTGCTATCAAGATGAATGACTACTTTCTGATTTTTTTTTTGTCCTAATAAGTTTGGCCTTTACCATGCCTCGGCGGGGGGTGGGGAGGCCAGCACAGATGGGTGAGGGAGGGGTACACAGACCCAAAAACACAGGTTTTTAAAAAAATGAAGGAAATAGATTAATTTTAATCAGGTTTGTTTCTAAAGTCTTTACAAAGGCAGGGCAAAAGCCCTTGAAGACATATTACTAGGTTGAAAACAGTCATCTACTGCCATCTCCTGCTCCTTACCCTGCCCCCAACTGGCACATTAACTGTTCCAGAAGGCCAAGACTACCACCTCAGAGTTCTGCAGCACCCAATTCCATCTTGAAAGCAAATGTCAATTCTGGGGTTGGAACCTCTGCTACTGTGAGAAAATTCTGACAGTCTTTGGAACATCAGTTAAGGAGGAAAAAAAAAAAAAAAAATCAAGCTTTGTTCTTCTATCTTCTCTCTTCCTCTTATGTAAACTTGGGCTTTGGGTATGCCGCCAGTTATGTTAAAACTCTGGAACACACATTTCCACATTAAGAATTAAAAAACAAAACAAAAAACACTATGCTAGCATGGGGAACCTAAACCCCAAAATACAGGGAATTAATAATGACTCACAGGGCCAAAAATTCACCATGGAAATGAACCAATATTCTTTAAGTCAATAATGGTGAAAGCACATGCCATAGATAGTTAATATTATCAGACTCAGCCTGTCAGAAAAGTTAGGGTCCTAAAAATTAGAGCTATAGGAGCTGTAAGGATCTATCCATCCCCATCCCCAACTCTGCCCCATCTCATAGACAAATGCCCTCATATCTGATGAGTCAATGGTCCAATTCTACAGGCGGCATTGATCGGTTTTTATCTAAAATGTGTTCACACAGAACTATTTCTAAATAAGTACTGAAATAATTAAAGTTTGATCATAGCTCAGTTAAGAAAGAAAGTTGTTCCAGTAAATGCTCCTTCACAGCTGGATGGCTGCTTTAATATGCAATTGCCCTAGGGCCACAGGGGGGAAAAAAATCAGTCTTTTGATTTACTTAAGAAAAATAAATAAATAAACCTAGAACATGCAAAAGATCTCCTCCCTCACATAAAGGATAGATAGATTTTCTGTAAAAACTAACTCTAGCTCTGGATTAATTTCCTAAATGCCCCCAATATTAAAGAAACAGCTCAGGAAAAGATAGCTATCTGAGGTATATCTTCCAGGTAATAAGACTAAAAACCCAGTCTAAAAAGCCAGTTCCTAGCACTCTTTTCTAATCCCACCTAATCAGGTCACTTAAGAAAGCATGGGGGAGTATCAGGGCTCACGCACACACTCCTTGTACACTAACTGAGCCCCCAGAATCCAGGTTGGATCTGCCCAGAGACTCTCAGCCCATGTGGCTCTGAATGCCTGCAATACCAGAGGGCAGAAATCTGAGTGTCACTTGGCACTCTCTCTTTCAACAAACAACCGCAGAGTGCTTTCCAAACCCAAGCTCTCACCATTTTGAAGACCAGGAAGCTGGAGCCTTCCAGGGGCAGAGGTGAAAAAAGCAAGTCCACTCTCCTCCACCTCCTCCCAAAAGGTCATACTGAAAACCAGAGGCCATTAAGGAAGGCAAGACTGGGCAGCTTCTGTAGACCCAGAGCAATAAACACCAAGTGTGGCCCTTACCCCCTGGGGGACTGGGGAGAACTTGAGAACTGGCATTTCCCCAACCATGGGTAAAACAAAAATATGAGATATCAGCTGGAATAAAAGGAAAAAGCACACTGTAAGCTATTCCAAGAAGGGCTGGCTTGGAAGTGGAGGCAAGGAGAGAGTTTGACAGTCTCTTTACTATAACTCAGAGGAGAGAGAGAAAGTGAGAAAAAGAGAAGACCTGTGAGGAACTGCACTCCCTTTATGGAAGGACACAAAGCTGCAAAGCCCAGAGATCTGAATCAATAGGGGGTAGGCAGCAAATAGGGCATGGGAAAGAAAATGGGGCAATGGAAAGATATCCATCCCCCACCACCACTAACCTTGGTAGAAATAGGAGAAATGGCGGCAAGGGTGCAGTCCCAGACTCCAGAGAGCAGTAACCAATCAACTAACCCCCACCTATTTATCCAGATCTCACAGGATCCCTTGGGATAAAACCATCAGGGCCAGGGCACTGAGAGAATATGCAGTCTAAATCAAAGCCTAGAGAACCCTAAGCTGAACCTAGTCCCTTTACCTCCAAAGCTGAGGGATGGAGAAGAAAAAGAGATGTGTCTAAAAAAGGGAAGCACTCAAAGGGGGAATGGCAGGGTCAAGGGTGGGGAGCTGGGAGAGGAAGGTCTGATGGGAACTAAATGGGAAGAGGAGCCAGGCAGGCTACAAGGGGAAAGAAAAGATGGGGCAGGAAACAGAGAACTGGGAAAGGGGTATGAAAAGGGAATGAGAATTAAGCATCAAAGAACTGAGGCAGCTCCAAGAGAAAGCTTGTTTGGGGGTGGGAGGGTGGGGATAGCAGGAATGGTTGAGAGGACATCTCTAACCCCAGGCAGAATCAGAGAAAAGGAAACTCAAAAAGGAGCTAAGCAAAAGGATAAATGGGGGGACACAGTTACAAGAAAGGATAGAGCAGAGGGGGAGAGCCAAATCAAAATGGTGGAGGGAGGGAAAGTCAGGTGACTTGAGAGAAAACAAGAGATGGAAGATAGTTACAAGAAGACCAGTGTTAAAGAGGCCCACTCCAAGAAGAGACAGCAATTAGAAAGTTAAAACAAGTCAAAAATTAGATGAGCAAGCGGACAGCTCCAAAAGGGGCAGAGCAAGGGAGGAAATGGTTAGATAAAGTGGTTGGGGGCAGAATGGAACCAATGAGGGAAAAGAGCAGATACAAAACTGATTTGGGAGTAGGTCTGTGAAATACAGAATAGGAAGGGAATGGGGTGATGAGTCAAGAAAGAAGTTAGCAAAGGTGGAGTGAGGTCACGGGCAAGTCCAAAAAGGGCCAAAACGGGGAGGAAAGGACTTGGGGCAAAGAGAAGGCAGAAAGCAGGTTTAGGATAGATGGAAAAGGAGACAGGTCAAAGAAAGGGGAGCAAATGAAGGAGGCAGCGCAAACGGAGTGCCCAAAAAGAGCTGAGGAGAGGAAACCTCAGACAGAAAACACAGGGGCAGATCTGGGACTGCAGGGCAGGACTGAGGCTGAGAGGAGGCTGCATCAGGGAGAGGAAAGGTCAGAAACATGAATGGCAGAAACGAGAGACCTGCAGGGTCAGAGAAGAGGAAGGAGGCTGCTTCAGGGAAAGACAGCCAGAAAGCAAGTAGGTTCCGTGGCACAGCAAGGTCTGAGATTGGGCAGGGGCAGAGCTGGGAGGCAAAATGGTCTGGAAGTGACAAAGGGGTCTGAACGGGAAAGGAGAGCAAGATCTGAAAACGGGAGGAGGCAAGTATAGAGCATGCAAGTCCGAGAGGGCCAGGGGGCTGAACTGAGGCGTGGAAGGATCAGAGCGTGCAGGGGCATCCCGGGGGTACAGCAGGTTATGTGCGTGGAGGGGGACAGAACTGCGGGGCAGTAGGAGCCCAGAGGGCGGTGGAATTAAGTCCAAGTCGAAGGGCTGGATCTCCAAGGAGGTGGAATCACAGGTCCTAGAGGACAGCTCCTGTGGGTGCAACAGATTCTGAGAGAAGAGAAACAGTAGATGGGTCAGAGCTGAGAAGAGGCCAGGGACAGTTCCGAAGGATGGTGGGCGCAGAATTGGAGATGAATCAGAAAGGTCACGGATCTCAAAAGTCGGGGCCAGAATTAAGGGGTACAAAAGGGTCGCTGAGGGAGAGGCGGGTCCCATGAGCGCTGCAGGGACCAGGAGCGGCCAAGGGCATTAATGAGGGGCAGAAGAGGGAAGAGGGGCGCAGAATTAGAAGCAGAGGAGCTGGAGGAGGGAGCAAGACAGACACCAAGATCCAAACGGGTCGGGGAGGGGGACGCAGACGCGGGGACTGCAGGACTGGGGCGGGTAGGGACAAGTCCGAAAGGCAGGCGGGACCCGCGGGCCCGACCGAAGCACGAGCGGCGGGGACGGCTGGGCCCGGGGGGCTGGGGGGCCGCTCCCTCCCCTCCCCCTCCGGCTCCTCCATTGTTCGCGGGCTCCGGGCCCCGCCGTCCCCGCCTCCCCCTGGACCCCGCAGCGGGGCGGCGCCCGGCCTCGCCGCCCGGGGCCCGCGAGCTCACGCACTCACCAGCTGGGCGCCCTCAGCGTGGCCGCGGCCTTTGGGATCCCGGCAGCGGCGACGGCGGCCCCGGCGCCATGTTCTGCTGCTCCTCGTCCAGCGGCGACTGAGGCGGCGGCGGCGGCGGCTCCGGCGGCGGGGGGCCGAGTGGACCCTCCCTCACGGGCTCCCTCCTCCGCCTCCACCACCTCCTCCTCCCGCCGCGCCTCTCCCTCGGGGCGGGGAGCGGGGAGGGGTAGGGGGGAGGGGCGGGAACCACGGGGAGGGCGGATCAGCCTCGCTCGCTCCCTCCCTCGCAATGGCGGCGGCGGCGGCGGCGCCTCCTTTCTGCGGCCGCCGCTCCCCCCACCCCCGCGCCCCCCACTACTGCGCGTGCGTGGCCCGAGGACCGTTGCAGGGGATAACGGCCCTGGGGCGCGCGCCGCGAGAGACTACCCGGCGCGGGGCAGTGGGGACAAGCGAGAACGCGTGGGGGCTCACGGCCACCGCCGCGGCCTGGGGCTGGAAACGGGCGCGGAGGAGGCAGTGCGCGTGCGCCCCAAGAAAATGCCGCTACTGCGGCGCGAGATTGAGAGCGCGAGGCGACCCGCGACCGGGTAGAGAGGGGTGGGCAAGTGCGCATGCGCAAAAGGAGCTGCCAGCCGCCGCGGCGACTGGCGCAAGGCGGAGGGCGTGGCTCGCGGGCGCCAGAAGCAGCCGATTCCCGGCTCGCGCTGGCTCTGGGAGAAAGCGGGAGGGGCGGGGCCTGGCCCGTTGTGAGGGCGGGCCGAGGGGCGCGATCCCGCTCGCGCGGGACCTGAGCAGCCAATGGGAGGGAAGGGGAGGGAGGTTTGCCGCGCGAGCCGCAGCCCCGGGATAACGGAGGAGGAGAGCTGGAGCGACGTAACGTGAGGCGGCGGAGAGGCGCTGGGGGGGAGGGGCGCGCCCAGCGAGGGAGTTGATTGGGGACGCGGAGGGGGCGTGGTCCGCCGCAGCCCAATCCGAGCCTCGCAGTTCACCCTCCCGGAAGGAGAGGCGGGGCTGGGAGCGCGTGCTCCTCAGACCCCGCGATGAAGAAAACCTGCGGGCAACGCGCGACTTAATGAGGCTTGCGCCTTTTCCCGCTGGTTCTGTAATCGCCTGGTCCCCGAAGAGGACAGGGCCTGGTCTTGCGGGGCAGCTGTCGCCTCCAAGTCGACATTATGCAAATGACTGCAAATGTCAAATGCGAATTCACATTCCCTTCCTCCTGCAGGGGAAATAGAGTGAAGGGAGGGGGCTCCGCTGGAACCCTGGAAGTCCTCTGAACCGAAGAGGGGCTCCTCTAGAACTCTTCCGGAAGAACGGATCGTGGAAGATGAGCGTTCTGTGGGCCGTCAATATTTGTAGAATGCATGGCGGAAAGGATGTTTTTCTCATTTTTTGCATTTCTTTCCTCAGCCTCTTGATCTATCAAATGGGATAATAATGGTACCTCCCGGCAGTTGTGAGAATTAAATGATTTATATTTGTAAAGCACTGAGAATCGTGCCTTGCACACAGTGCTCTGTAAACGCTGATAAATAAAATTACCTGGGCTCAAATTTTAAAACATTCCACTAAATGAAGGTTATCTGAATACTGATTTTCTAACAACGGCCATTTGCACTTTTCTTTTAACTTAGTGTTTATTAAATATATGTTTAGTGAATGAATGAATGAAAGCCTTGAAAACTGTACTTGATTCCTGCCTCAGTTTACCCTCTTCCTGGAGTGAGCATTACTATGTTTTATTATTACTTTAGCATTCTAAAGCACTTTGTTTTATTTTTTTTAGGAGGAGCATTTTTTTTAGGAGGAGCATTACTATGTTTTATTATTACTTTAGCATTCTAAAGCACTTTGTTTTATTTTTTTTAGGAGGTACCGGGGATTGAACCCAGGACCTCATACATGTGAAGCAGGCATTCAACCACTGAGCTACATCCACTCCCCTTCTAAAGCACTTTAGACATATTAACTCATTTAATTCTCAGAATGATCTTATGAGGTAGGTTATTATCTTCTAAACTAAGGTCCAAGCCAGCAGTTCTCTCTTTCAAATTACCCAGCTGGTAAGTGGCATATTTGAGATTCAAAACCAGGCGGTTGGGGTCAGGGGACTACACACCTATTACTTCTTCTTGGCACTCCATCATGATTTGAAGTTCCCTATTCGTGTCACCATTATTTAAATATAGGCCCTTTGAAGGCAGAGCCTGAATAGTTCCACAGCCTGGTTAATGGCTCACAATAAATATGTGTTAATGAATGAATGAATGAATCCAACATTGAACAACTGAACAACAGGGAAGGTTGGCCCTAGGGGCATGGTAGCCAAAAAGACACAGTCCTTGTCCACTGACTAACTACTACGCTTCTTTCAGATGTCCCCTTTTATACAGGAAACCCTCCCTGACCCGCCAGCCTGGGCCAGGCGCCCCCTCTAAATCCCCTGGGTCCCCCCATCCATGCTCCAATCAATCTGGGTCGTCACTGTCTGGAAACAAGTCCGTCTTCCCCACTGGATTATAAGCCCCGTAAGGACAGGGTCGGGGCTCTCTCATTCACCACCCAGCACAGGTCCAGGCACAAAATAGGCGCTTGGAAGAACGGAATCTTCAAGAAGTGCCTTCCCTAATAGCTCTGCAATTCTTTCCAGAGCGCAAGAGGACGGGTGTAAGCTGAGCAAGCCAACCGCAGGAAGCAGGCTTCCCTGGGGGCAGTCGCCCCCGCGCACCCAGCCAGCCTCCAATCCAGGATAAATAAACAACCAAGTAAACAATTAGAGGAAAGAGAGAAGTGCCGATTGCTGCCCTGGACCGCTGTCAAGATGTCCCAAGCATCACTCTACGGGTTCGAATGGCCGAGACTGGAGGTCATGCCAACCGGAGAGCTGGGGTGGGGTACGAGGCAGGGCCTGGGGACCCGGAGCCGCATCGGGAAAATGCACAGGCAGAAAAACCCACAAAAGAATTTTGCAAAGAGGTAGGGGGGCGCTGGGGCGTCTTCTGTCTCTGTTCCTATGTGCCAAAGAGTCACAGAAAGGGCGGGGATTAGTTCTGCGCCGGCCGAAGAAATCGGTGAGCCCACAGCGCCGCCTGCAAACCCAGCCAGGGAAGCTGCAGTTAGCTGAGGCAGCCTCGGGTGGCAGACAGCGAAGAACTCTTCTGCCATTGGCTGGAAGGGTAGCCAATCACGAGGGAGGACCGGGAGGCGGGGATGCTCGGATTCACTGCATTATCCCAGTGCCTGGCCCCGTGTTTGGCACACGGTGGGCATGCTGTAAATATCTAATGGAAGGATGATGAACCTTCCTATTTTTATAAGTTTGAAAAATTGAAATATACATTCCGAGAAGTACACAAATCACAAATATACAGCTCGATGACTATTCACAAAGAGAACTCACCCTTGTAAATCGCACCCAGATCAAGAAACATAGCCACCACTTTCTCTCTCCGTTTTGGTGGGCTGGTTGAAGATGGAATCCACTGAGGAGAGAAAAACCTGGATCTTCAGCTGCCTGTGTGCCAGACCAGAAGTGGCACTGTGAAAATCTCCCTAACATCTGCTACAACCCCCCCAAAAAAATAAAAAATGATGTAGCTCAACATGATTCCTAAATGCAAGCTGGTCATTTGATACTAGAGAAATTAAATTGCAAGAGACCTAAGTCTCCTTTCCCAGTATGGAACTCTTGGTTGCTGTAAGTCTTGATATACAACTGATGATGACTGCATTTTTCTTTATGCATGAATGTAGATGATTCTTCAAATTAAAGATGGAAACTGACTTTTCTTACTAAAAATGGTCTTCTAGAATCTACTTGCAAAAATGTAAGAGGCAGCAAAGGAAAGAGTAAAATACTTTTTCTTCTATCATTCTTAGATCCCCTCCTAGATTATAAGCTCCATGAAAGCCTGATACCTTTCTTATCTCTAATGGAAGGAAGGGAGAGAGGGAGGGAGGGAGATGAGCACACTTTCAAAAGCCCCTCCCACCCCACAACGGGAACCTCTATCTCGACTTCTATGATCATAGATTAGTTTGCCTGCTTTTCTATTTTAAATAACTAGAATCATGCAGTAAGTACTGCATCTGGTACTTTTTTTTTTTTCTTTTGATCAACATTGTTTGTGAGAGTCATCCACTTTATTGTGCAGTATTATACTGTGTGAATGAACCATGACATATTTATCATTTCTACTGTTAGTGTCTCAGTTTCCCAGGTGCTAAAACAAATACCATACAATGGGGATTTATTGGCTCACAGTTTTAAGGTTGGGAGAAGTCCAAAACTGAGGTGTCAGTAAGTCGATGTTTTCTCCCCGAAGGCTGTGGCATTCTGGGGCTGGCTGCCAATGATCCTATGTCGTTGGCTTTTCTGTTAAATGACAATGTATATGGTGGCATTTCTCCTTTCTCTCCCATGTTCCACTGGCTTCTCTTTCCTTGCCCAATTTCCTTTGCTTATAAGGACTTCAGCCTTTGGGTAGTTACCTTTTTTCTTTTTTTCTTTTTTCCGCTATTTTGAATAGTGCCACTCTGAATAGTCTAGAATATGTCTTTTGGTGAACATATGTATGTATTTCTCCTAGATAAATACTTAAGATTGATATCGCTGTCCATAGGATGTGTGTTCACATTTCCCAAGCAGTTTCCCAAAGAGGATGTACCAATTTACAATCCCACCAGCATGCATGAGAATTTCAGCTGCTCCACATTTTCCCGAGTACTTAGAATTGTCATCAGTTTTTGAAATGTTGGCCATTCTAATGGATGTGTAGTGGCATTTCATTGTGGTTTTAATTTGCCTTTCTCAAATGGTTAACGAAATTGAGCATCTTTTCATATATACATGCCATTTAAATTGTCTCTTTTGTGGAGTGCCTGTTCAATACTTTTGCCAATTTTCTATCATATTAGATATTCTTTTCTTTTTAACTGCACAATACATGAATTTCTTGTCCTTGTAAAAATTTAAAATACTCCAGATAAGACTCAGTTTCCTTGAACAACTCACCCCCACCCCACTTGACTCTCCAGGGGTGGGTTTTCTCCCAGACCTCTCTGTACACACTGATACACATGCAGTATAGCATAGTGGCTAGAGGCCTGGACTCTGGAGCTGGAATGCTTGGGCTGGAATCCCAGCTCCACCATTCACAAGCTGTGTAATCTTGGGGAAGTTAATCTTGGGTAAGCTGATGTCCTCACCTGTAAAATGGGACATCACATGCCTCTGATGGGATACTCTAAGAAAGACACAGCGTCACTTCTGTGATATTCATATCAAAGATGTTAAACCTGAATCTAATCCTGAGGAAATATCAAAGAATTCTAATTGAGAGACACGCTGCAAAACCCCTGACCCAGACTCCTCAAAATGCCAATGTCTTAAATGACTGTTCAAGATTTAAAGAGACTTAAGGAACAGGGTAACTAAATGCAACCTGTGCTCTTGGATTGAATTTTGGAGCAAAACCAAAATCTATAGGGGATATTACTGGAACAATCAGAGATACTTTACCAGGAACTATTTATTAGACAACAGTATCGTATCAATGTTAAATTTTCTATGTGATCATTGTATTATGGTGATGGAGGAGAACGTCCTTGTTCTTAGGAGGAACATGTTGAATGAAGCATGAAGCCTCTGGGGGTGAAATAACAGGATGCCCGAAACTAACTGAAAAATAATTTAAACGGGGAAGGGGTGGGGGGAGAGTAAATGTGGCAAAATGTCAACAACTGGCGAATCTAGATGAAGAATATATTGGAGGGCTATGGCCGCCGCTGGGGGCGCCTGGCTCCCGTGCGTCCTCTCCACGCCTCTCCTCCCGGGACCCAGCGCGGGAGTCTGCAGGCTCCTGGGGACCCAGAGGCCGGGCGGGAGCGTGGGGGCCAGCCGGCCACTGAGTGTGTGGGCGCCGCGCAGAGCAGCTCAGCGGAGAAAATAACAGTCCACTTCACAAACCGTGAGAGTGAAACATTAACAACCAAAGGAAAGGTCGGTGACCCTCTGCTAGATGTTGTGGTTGAAAATAATCTAGGTATTGATGGTTTTGGTGCATGTGAGGGAACCTTAGCCTGCTCTACCTGTCACGTGATCTTTGAAGAGCACATATTTGAGAAGTTAGAAGCACTCACTGATGAGGAGAATGACATGCTTCATCTGGCCTATGGACTAATAGACAAATGACGGCTGGGCTGCCAAATCTGCTGGACAAAGTCTATGGACAATAATATGACTGTTCGAGTCCCTGACGCAGTGTCCGATGGCAGACAGTCCATTGATATGGGCACGAACTCCTAAGCCAGAATATATAAGAATATTTTCATGAAATTTTACCTATTTTTTTTTTTAAAGATTTATTTATTTTATTTATTTATCCCCCCCTTGCTGCCCGTGCTGCTGTGTCCATTCACTGCGTGTCCTCTCCGTGTCTGCTCATCTCCCCCCCCACCGTGAGGTCCCGCCGCACCAGCCCACGGCGCCGCGCGAGCAGGCCTGCCCTCACAAGGAGGCGCCAGGAAGCGAACCTGGGGCCTCTCATATGGCAAACGGGTGCTCCATCCATTGCGCCACACCCGCTTCCTGCCCTGAGGTTGCTGCATCAGCCCACCGCACCGCTCAGGCCTGCGTGCCCTCACAAGGAGGCCTCGGGACACGAACCCGGGCCTCCCATATGGTAAACGGGGGCCCCATCCACTGAGCCACACCCGCTTCCCATACCTATTTTTATAATGATTATTTCTTAGTGCATTTAAAAAAAAATGTGGATGAATGGATTTATTGTTATAACTAGCTTTACTATTTAAATTTACCTTGTATAACTACTGAATTTTGTAGTTCTGAAAGTAGGCAATCTTCATTTTGGTTAAATTATAAAAATGTCAACCAAATATTAGAAAATAGCTAATATGATAAAACCTAACATATTTTTACCTTACATTTGTTTAATGATGTTAGCAAAATGTTTTCATATAAATCTTATGTCTGGGGAAGCAGATGTGGCTCAAGCAATTGGGATCCCGCCTACCACATGGGACGTCCCTGGTTCAGTTCCCAGTACCTCCTAGAGAAGACAGCAAGCTGGCACGATGGGCAGGCGCGGCAAGCTGACACAAGATGACGCAACAGGAGACACAAGAAGAAAAACAATGAGAGACACAACAAAGCAAGGAATGGAGGTGGCTTAAGCAATTAGGTGCCTCCCTCCCACATTGGAGGTCCCGGGTTAGGTTCCTGGTGCCTCCTAAAGAAACAAGGAATGGGAAACAGATGTGGCTCAAGTGATTGGGCTCCCGTCTACCATATAGGAGGTCTAGGGTTCAATTCCCAGGGCCTCCTGGTGAAAGGCAAGCTGGCCCATGCAGCAAGCTGGCCCAAGCTGAGAGCTGGCCTGCACAGCAGTGCTAGGAGATGACGCAACAAAAAAAGACACAGAGGGAAAAAAAAAAGCCGACACAGAGGAGAGACAATAAGAGATGCAGCAGACCAGGGAGCTGAGGTGACACAAGAGATTGAGCACTCTTTCCCACTCCGGGAGGTCCCAGGATCGGTTCCCAGTGCTGCCTAAAGAGAAAAGAAACAAAAACAGGAACACACAGGGAGAAGACAGTGAGTGCAAAAACAACGGGGGTGGGGTGGGGTGGGGTGGGTGTAAATAAATAAATAAATCTTAAAAAAAAAAGAAACAAGGAAGACAAACAGACATAGCAAATGCAAACAACAAGGGGGTAAGGAGAAATAAATAAAATAAATCTTTAAAAAAAAATAAAGATCTTATGACTGCTTACCCATAAGGCAGATTAAAAAGCTGTGATTGGGAAGCGGATGTGGCTCAAGTGATTGGGCTAACATCTACCATATAGGAGGTCCAGAGTTCAATTCCTGGGGCCTCCTGGTGAAAGGCAAGCTGGCCCACACGGCAAGCTGGCCCGCACAGAAAGCTGGGCCACACTGAGTGCTGGCCCATGCAGAGTGCTGGCCCACGTAGGAGTACTGGCCCGCGCAGAGAGCTGGCGCAGCAAGATGACTCAACAAGAAGAGACACAGCAGACCAAGGAGCTAAGGTGGGGCAAGAGATTGAGCACCTCTCTCCACTCCAGAAGATCCCAGGATCAATTGGTTCCCAGGGCCACCTAAAAAGAAGACAAGCAGACACACAGAAGAACACACAGAGAGCAGACAGTGGGAGCAAAACAACAGGAGTTAGGCGGGGGTGGGGCAATAAATAAATAAATAAATGTTAAAAAAAAAAAAAAGCTGTGATCTGTTTGATCTCGGTGAAGGTGGGAATCTAAAATGGCTTGTTCAGGGCCATACAACTAATTAGAAGATCTAGTACTAGAACCCACATCTTGTCACTACAAGTTAAACATTCAGACTGAAACTGGAAAAATTATGAATATCTTAGAGCAGCAGTTAAATGTGAATGTGAACTGACAAAAATATTTAACTGCCCAATGAACACTTTCAAAGACAGTTATTAACCTTATAAAAAAATATTTCAAAATTTGGGGGAGTAGATATGGCTCAAGTGGTTTAGCACCTGCTTCCCACATGGGAGGTCCCAAGTTCAGTCCCTGGTGCCTCCTAGAAAAACAAAAAAACAAGCAAACAAATGAAAAAACCAACTAAGGGGAGCCAATGTGGCTCAGTGGTTGAGCGCTGACTTCCCACATACGCAGTCCAGGGTTCACTCCCTGGCCCTGGTACCTCAAATTTTTTATTCATTGAGAAGTAAAGTCTGACCATAGGCATTGTAACATTATTGAAAAAGCTTGATTCTTGTTCTGACAATAATGAAGGAATAAACTAAACCTTAGATGTCTTTATTCTTTCTTATTCAGAATAGAACAGAATGGTATATCTTTGTAATCTTTAAAAAAAAAAAAAATAGTGCTGAATTGTACGTCTCTGCAGCAGAATGGGAATCCTATGAACTAGGATTTCTCTGTCCTGAGAGGGGAAAAGAAACAAACAGCTCCAGGGGGCGCCATTCCCTTAAATTAGGCTGAATTTCCACAGCAGTCCTGGAAGTGAGGGAATGGTTCTGAGTATCACAGATTAACAATTACAAATGGAAAATATGTGTATTCTTATTTTTACTAAAAATAAATTTGTACAAGTTAAAAAAAGAATATATTGGAGTTCATATACTTTTTGGTGAGTATGATTTCTTTCAAAGTAAAAAGTTGGAGAGAGAAATAAAAAGAAAAATCAAATGGTGTAAAGTGGAAGTATCACTGTGCCCCTTCCTTTGCTTCTCCAATAACATGTCTTAGGGATCATCCATGTCAATGCATGGAAATCTAGCTCATTCATCTTAACTGCTGCCTACTATTTTGTTACGGGGACTGCATCCTGTATTAGTTGACTCTTCCCCTATTGATGCCTACTTCATCTGCTTCCAATTTTTTTCCATGACAAGCATGCTGTAACAGGAATTTTCCCAGGGATCACCCTGAAGTGGAAGTGCTGGGACCAATCCTTTCTGTCTAGGTCTGTGGTATCTAACTTTGGACTCCAAACCACGAAGACATGAGATTCCTGAGGGCAGAGACAAAGTCTGACTGATCTTCTCCCCACATCTGTTCTCCTGCTTGGGTACTCTGTTCCCTTCTCACACTAATCTATTCATCCTTCATCCAAGCATGACTTCTGGGGCAAAAGCATAAAAGACACTGCAACTTCCGCCTTGCCTTCCTTGAGTCATTCATCCTGGGGGAAAATAGCTGCCATGTGAGGATGCTCACATGTATTTATGCAGAGGTCCATGTGGTCAGCAACTGAGACCTCTTGCTAATGGCCAGCACTAATGTGCTGGCCACATGAGTGAGCCACTTGGGAAGTAGATCCTCCATCCCCAATCAGGCGTTCAAATGACTGCAGCCCTGGCCAAAATGTTGACTGTGACCTTATGAGAGACATCTGGCCAGGGCCACCAGCTAAGCCACTCCTGAATTCCTGACCCACAGAAACTGTGGGAGATAATAAATGTTTATTGTTGTTTTAAGCCACCAAGTGTTCAGGTAATTCGCTACACAGCCACAGAGAACTAATTAATACGGTATTCAAAGCATGCTGCACATTTTCATCACAGGACTGATGACGGTAATTTCTTATTTATTTGTGTAATGTCATTTACATCTAGGTCCCCTGCTTGACCCTGAATGCTGCCACAGTGGGACCAGTTTCTGTTTTCTTGCTACCTGTTTGTTCGTTCATTCATTCATTCATTCATTCAGCAAATGTTTATTGAATACCAGACGTGTGCTGGGTACTAAGATGACCACTGGAGGTCAAGACTAGAATAAATGTGAGGCAAGCTTAGTGCCCAGGGTACACAATTTAAGGAGGTACTCACTTTCAGGCTCATGCAAGGGCTGAGTGGGCACCCAAGAGTGAGTGCCTTTTAAGTTTTTTTCTTTTGTGTGTGTGTGTGTGTGTGTGTGTGTAAGTGCCTTTTTAAATTTGACACCCTGGGGGCCTTGTTCACCTCACCTAGTCCCAACCCTGTTGGCAATAGAGCACTGCATGAGAAAAATGATCTCTGATCTCGTTTTGCCATTGCATTGAATAGCTATGTATTGGTCCTTCTGTTAATACCACATTTTCAATTTATATAGTTCTATACTCTATTATTATTAGGGCAATCCTGCCCTTGTTACCAATACTAATATTTTTATCAAGTGCTTACTATATGCCAACCCTATTATAGGTGATGGACATACAGTTAAGCAGGCAGGATCCCTGCTCTCAGCAAGCTCACCACCTCACCTCATGGGCGATCTAGACAACACACACACACAACGGACAAATAAAATCATTAATTGTTGTAATAAAGGCTATAAAGAAAGCCACCTAACAGCTAACCTAGAGAATTATAGACGGAGGGGGTGGAGGGTATTTGTTTGTAGGGTCCTGGATGTAGGTCCAGGAGAGGTGGTATGCTGAGGCCAGCCGTGAAAAGTATGGGGGAAAAGCCTTCCAGGGAACAGCAAGTGCAAAGGCCCTGAGGTGAGAAAGCACTAGGGTATATGAATTCCTCAAAGAAGACAGGTGGATAGGAAGTGACTGAGAAGAGCTGACATATCCTACCAGTGAATATTCATAACGTTAAAGGATATTTACTGAGCATTTATTATGTGCTAAGTACTTTGGAATCTTGTCGAAGCTTTAAAACAACCCGACCAACGTAGTTATTATGATCACCTCTATTTTACAGATGAAGAATTGAGACTGAAGAGGTGAAGTCACGGGACAAAAGCCACCCAGCTAGGAAGTACAAGGGCAGGATTTCCACACAGTTCTGAGTCCCAAATTCATGCTCTTAAACCACTGTCCATCTCTCAACATATTAAAAACAAATCATTGGGTAAGCCCAGAAAGACACCTACCTTTCTAAAGCCCCAACGCAAGTTTCTTATTGAAACTACTATTCCCAGCATGCCCTTTTCTGGGGCCAGAGGGGGAATAGGGGGCTGCCATAACTACATTTCCCAGAATGCAACGCCCACCTTGCTGGCTGTCAAGCATGTCGGGAACTGTAGTCCTCTGAGACGTTCAACCTCAACTCCCAGCATGCACTTAAGGTCGGAAAAAGACAGTAGCGCAGCATGCTGGGAAGAGGGCCCGGCTCTTTTCCTCAGCTTGCCGCCCAGACGTACAAACCCATCCGTGGAACCACAATTCCCAGCGGGCCGTGCGCGAGAGGGCAGGCGGGTCCCCTTGCCGGAAGTCCGCTCTAACCCTGGGCCCCCGACTGCAGCCGGAGCCGCAGCCGCCAGTCGCCGCGGGATCTGGGCCACTGGGGTCCGGACTGGGGTCGCCATGGTAACGGGGGCGCGCCCACGCAGGGCACGGGCGGAGGGGGTTTAGCGTACTGATAACTGAGGCTCGGTCCAGCGCTAACAATTTCCCCTGCGGTGGCACCGTGGTCTGGGCCGGGCCCGGGCTCGCGGGGTCGGGGCTGATCTAGGACCAAGAAGGGCGGGGCAGAGTCGTGATTCTGCACGCGGGGGTGAACCCGCGTCCCGAAACGAAGGGGCATTGGAGACGGGAACGAGATATCAAGGGGAGAGGGCAGTGCAGGTGGGAAGCATTGGAGGTGGTTGTTGTTTTTTTTTTAACTGGGAATGCAACTCGCGAGGAAGGGTCTCGGGGTTGGGAGACGACTTTGGAGGTGGGGAGGGGTCGGGAGCATTGGAAAACGGGAGACACTGGAATCGGGGAGGGGGAGAGAGCCGGGCTTGCAGGCGGGGAAATGGTGTTTAAACAGGGGCGGGATAGCGCTGATGGAGGGAGATAATTTCAAGGGGAAAGGACTGGGCACTGGAGGCCAGATGTAGACAACTGCAGGGAATAGGGCTTTAGAATCAGCGAGAGTGTGCTGCAGAAGAGACAGGAGCGGACACTAGTAATAAATGGCGGTACTTTGGGGCAGGTCTTTCCAAGAGATGGGTTCTTTGTGGATAGGGAGTAGGCATGCTCCTGGGGCAGGGACTGGGCTCTGGATTTGTGGAGGGGAATTTGGAAAAGGAGAAAGGGTTCTCTGGGCAGGGAGTCAGGAAAAGAGATGAATGGAAGTATGAGTTGGGGGAGGGGGGTGAGTCTCCTCAAGGAATAGGATCCTTGGCGGCCTTTTGAACAGGGGAGAAGGCCTTGGGGTCAGAGAAGGGAGGTCTCAGTAAAAGGATCTGGTGAGGTCAGAGGGAGGGGATTGAACCAAGAAAGTGGAGGTCAAAAGGGAATATCTCCAGGGAGGATGGAAAGGTTGAGGCATTGAGAGGGATGAGGATTCAGGAGGGAGGGGACTTCTCAGAGTAGATTCCCGGAGATGGAGAGATTCTAACTGGGAGGGGAAACAGGGAAGAGGTGTATGAGAGAATTTGGGGGTGACAGGCAGAGCTCCCCCTCAACTCTGTAGGCTTGCTTCTAGCTCCCCTTGCCAGATGCCCCATATTTCGCGGGCCCTCTCCCCAGGCTGCAGCTGCTTGGTGTGCAGAACCCATCCCACCCACATACTCCTTCCTGCCCTGCCCAGGACCCCTGCCCTGCCAGGAAGTGGTTTTCCCTGGCTCAGCAGAAGGGGTTCTTGGAAGGAGAGTGTAATATCCTGTTCCCTTCCAGTTTGGTTGGCTGGGGGAGGGGTAGAGCCTTGTGGAGAATGAGACTTAGGAAAGAGAGGGGCACCAGTTAAAGGATGGAGGCAAGGGGGTCCAGAGCAAAGCCTTTGGTCTCCCAGCTCTGCTTTCGAGACATCCTTTCCCTGCACCTTGGGATTCCTCATCTATAAAGCAGGCATGAGCAGGACTGTCTCAAACAGAAGTGAACCCACAGGCAGGCTTCCTAGCTGGGTGGGCTGGGGCCATGGTTTCCTCAAAGTCAAATAATGATGAATCATAATACTAATAAGAGCTAATACTTGTATAACACTCAACACGTGCTGCACTCCTTATGTTTATTAACCCGTGCAGCAGTCCTGTAAGGGAGGCACTCTCGTTTCCATTATACAGAAAGGGCAAACTGAGGGCCTGAGAGGTTAAGGGACTTGCCCATGGACACTCATTCTGCCTCCGTCATGTGTGCTCTTAGTCATTTAGGTCAAATGCCTCTCGGTCACACTAACAGCTGATAAATTATTGAGTGCTCAGTATGGAATAGGCACTACGCTAAGCACTTCAGGCATTAGCTCATTGGATTTTCACAGCAGCCTGTGCAAGTTGACCTGGCTCTTCAGACTCAGAGCAAGTTTTCTAGCTGTAACCAGCGAGGACAATCATAGTTGACACAGAGTGCTTGCTCTGAGCCCCTGAGCCAGGCACTGTTGCGAGTGCTTCTTGCCTGTTGTCTATTCCTCATCATGCCTTATGAGGTGAATAGACCCATTAGGTGAATAGACTGAGGCGCCACGCAATTAAGGCACTGAATAGAGAAATGGCAGATGCTTTGGACACCAGTCTGGCGGTTCCTCAAAAAATCTAAATGAAAGGGGGCGGATGTGGCTTGAATGGTTGGGCGTCCGTCTCCCATATGGAGGGACCTGGGTTCGATCCCCGGGACCTCCCGGTAAAATTAAAAAAAAAAAAAAAAAAAATCTGAATGAAGAATTATCGTGTGACCTAGCAATTCCACTTCTAGTTATCTACCCAAAGAATTGAAAGCAGGTGTTTTTCAAACAAAAACTTGTACACAAATGTGCATAGCAGGACTATTCACAATAGCCCCGAAGTTGGGAACAGCCAGTTGCTCATCAACAGATGAGTGGATAAACAAAATGTGGTACTTCAATCCCTGCAGTGGAACATTATTCAGCCATAAAAAGAAAGAAGTGGGAAGCGGATGTGGCTCAAGCGATTGAGCTCCTGCCTACCACGTGGGAGGTCCTGGGTTCAGTTCCCAGTGCCTCCTGGAAAAGAGGAGCAAGACAGCAAGCTGGTGCAACAAGATGACACAACAAGGAGACACGAAAGAGGAAAGACAATGAGAGACACAACAAAGCAGGGAGCAGAGGTGGCTCAAGCGATTGAGCACCTCTCTCCCACATGGGAGGTCCCGGGTTCGGTTTCCAGTGCCTCCTAAAAAGAGAAGACGAGCAGACGAAGAGAGCGCACAGCAAATGGACACAAAGAGCAGACAGCGAGCACAAACGACGAGGGGGGGCGGAATAAATAAATCTTAAAAAAAAAAAAGAAGTTTTCATACATGCTACCACGTGGATGAACCTGGAACACGTTATTGTGAAGTGAAAGATGCCAGACACAAAAGGTCATGTAGTGATTTTATGTATATGAAATGTCCAGAATGGGTAGATCCATAGAGACAGCAGATTCATGGTTACCAGGGGCTGGAGCGGAGAGGTGGCAAGATGGGGGGAAGTCTTTTGGAGTCACACAAATGTTTCAGAATTAGATAGTGGTTCTTTTCTTTTTGGAGTGACAAAAATGTTCTATAATTAGATAGGGGTCTTTTTGTACAACTCTGTGAATGTTCTAAAAACCATAGGATTGTAAACACTTTAAATGGGTGAATTTTATGGATGTGAATTATAGCTCACAATATATATATCAGGGGGGAAAAAATGGCAGAGCCAGGATTCAAACTGAAGAAGTCTGAAACATTTCTTGAATGCCTACTATGTGCCAGACACTGGTTTAAGTTTATAAGTATTTAACCTTCAAAACAACCTGACGGGGAAGCGGGTGTGGCTCAGTGGATAGAGCCCCCGTTTACCATATGGGAGGCCCGGGTTCGCGTCCCGAGGCCTCTTTGTGAGGGCACGCTGGCCTGAGCAGTGCGGTGGGCTGATGCAGCAACCTCACGGCAGGAAGCGGGTGTGGCGCAATGGATAGCGCACCCGTTTACCATATGAGAGGCCCCGGGTTCGCTTCCCGGCGCCTCCTTGTGAGGACATGGCGGCTCGCACGGCGCCGTGGGCTGATGTGGCAAGACCTCACAGCAAGGGGGAGATGAGCAGACACAG
>JAQZBX010014193.1:0-38896 GCA_029593785.1 Cabassous unicinctus
AATGCATGAATATTGATTGAAGAGATGAATTCACAACTCGGTGATTATACCAAGTCTTATTGATTATACACTTTAGATAAATTGTATGGTTTATTTTAAAAAATAATAGGGTGGTTTGGGGGGAAAAACAAACCAAATGTAAAATATGGACAACAATAATAATGCTTTGAAGATGCTCTTTCATAATTTGTTACAAATGTTTCATAAAAATGCAAGGTATTTGTAATGGGGTGATATATGGGAGTGCTATATGATGTTATTCATGTTTGTTTTGTAAGTTCACAGCTTTTACTATACACTTATTTTTTATGTATGTTCAAGTATGAATGGTATACTTCAGTGAATTGTTGTTAAAATGAATATAAAAAGTATGGCTCAAGAAGCATAAAGTATTTATGTTTGGCCCTTTATGAGGAAAAATGACTGCTGACCCTTGCTCTAAAATATCAAAGACATGCAACTTTTTCCCGGGTCATAAGGACTAATTGAATGTAATTTAAACCCCATCAGCTTTCTTCATAGAAACAGCACCAACAAGATGTGTGTGTCTATACAGAGATTTAATATAAAAGTTGGCTCATGTGACTGTGGGGGATGGCAAGTTTGAACTCCATGAAGCAAGAAGGAGCATGAAGTCTCTGGGAAGAGTGATGTTGAGTCCTAATCCCTCAGTCTGGAAACTCAGAAAAGAGTAGAGTGTGCAGTCGTAAGGCAGAAGTCTTCCTTCTTCCAGGATCCCTCAGTTTTTTGAATTGAAGGTCTCTGACTCATTAAGGCCCACCCATATAATCTAAGGTAATCGTCATTTAAAATTAATTGATTATAGATGTCAATCCCATCTACAAAATATCTTCACAGCAAGATCAAGACCTGTTTGACCAAATCATGGGACACCATAACCTAGTCAAGTTGACACATAAAATTGGCCATCACATGCTGTTTCGTGCTTGCTTCATGAACGAATATGGCCTCACAAACTATGTTGAAAGCTCTCTATTAATGTAATAAAGACCTAACGGATGCCTCCTGGGTGCTAGTTTTATGAAATAAGTAAATACCTATTACTCATTATGTTACTATCTGTGTAAGAATGGTGGGCAGAGTAGTACATGGTGCATAGATAAGGTGATTTTTCTTTCTGAGTCAGAGAAGACAATAAAAATATAATTGGAATTGGCCTTTGAAGGATGAGTAGATGTTCTTCAGGAAAAATGGTTTAAATGGTATCCTTAAAAAAGGAGTCAAGAACAAGCAAAATATGAATAGGTAAAGCAAGTATTTCTTGGCTCATGAGCACAGAAGTTAGGGTTTTAGGGAGCTGAGATTAGTTGGCAGTTTTAAGGCCACCTTTAATGTACCTCTATTTTCAATGACTACCACCCTTGCCAGTGCCTAGCACACTACTATACACATAGCAGTTGCTTAAATAGATACAGACTTGACCTCTAACAAATATTTAGAGCTACTGCTCTCTTTGAGTAGCCGAGTAGCCATGAAGAGCATAAGTAAGCCATAGACAGACCTATGACATTCATTGGGCTCAGCTGTTTATGATGTTTAGGATATTGAATAGATACATTACTCTTATGCTAAATTTCCTATTTTTTTTAACTATAAGACTGGAATTGTAGGACCATGAGCTATTGAAAGCAATAAGAAGAAGGGCCTACTTCAAAACTGGTATTAAATAAATGTAAGATGTTGTTGTGAATGTAATTCAATGAGTCATATCCTTTTTATGAGAGAGATATATATAAATTGAATATTTCCTTTCTCCTTCCAGGTGAAAGTCAATTCAAAATGGGTTATAACGATCATGCTGAAATTAAACTTTGTTCCTGGTACACATACAACTTGGGGTCAAAAACATTAAAAAAAATATTTACCTGTGAGTCCACTCCTCGTCATCATGATTTGACTCTGGATGGCCCCATGATGGCTACTAAATCACTGTCACAAATAGTAACAGGTGCTACAATGATTGGGTTCACTATATTCCATTATTGAAATACATTGTCTCTGTTCCTTACAACCACTCATTTAAAAGATGAAAAGACACTCTTGGTGTAATGAAACAACTTACATGTGATTATTTAATTGAGAGACTAAGTTAATAAATGAACCATTTTGGCCCTCTATCAGTAAAACCAGACTGGGAAACTCTGGCCTGCTACATGCATCTATCAGTCCAGGAAGCCGGCCACTATGTACAGCAGCCAGTCCAAGAGGCTAACCACAATCCTTGTAACAATTAGCCCCAGTAGCCAGGACTTGATCCCTAAATTTTGCCCTTGCTTCCAACTTAGAAATAGCTGGAGAATGTCAAGTATTCTCCTCTAACTAGTCGCATGGGATGCCCTGCTTCTGGTCAACTTGTCTCCAGCTTCCCCATACCGAACTCTGAAATATTATCTGAAATCTTTCCACTTATGTCCTATAAAGCTTTCCCACTCCTCTGCCTGCCTTTGATTCTCTGTCAAACATAAGGGTGGTGGCAGACTCCCTTGCTATAGTAAGCTTTGAAGAAATAAGGTTCGCTTGTTCCTATTTGGGTGTTCTGCATTTATTTCCACGTACTATTAGAGAGAGCACAGATTTACATTTGCACATACAAGGTTACATAAGGTCTGGAGTTCTGGAGTGAGAGACAAGGTGTATGCTTTTCAGATCAGGAAGAAAATCTTGATAGTAGTAGCACTACATGGGTCATTAAAGAAAACTCAAAATTTCAAAAGAGGTATATACATTTCTGTTTCTGCTTTAGGCCTCCTTTCACCAGAATTTGGACATGTGGTAAGGGATTTGGTTTGTTTCGTTCATCACCATGACCCCATTGCCAGGAAAGTAGGTGCTCAATAAATATTTTCCAAATAGATGATAGGTAGATAGACAGATAGATGATAGATAAATAGATAATGGAGTAATTCTTAATTGCCAACACAATTGCCTATAATTTCTCCTAAGACCAGGTTTGCTAGTATATTCAAAATGGCTAAATATTAAATAAAAACAAGAAATTAAAATTCTACCTTAGCACACTTCTCTCCAAGGCAAGCTACATATAAAGAACAAAGCTAAACAAAACCCTGAATGGCATTAAAAATGTGTTGTGCCAGTAAACCCATAAACCCACTTTGTTCTCCTTTGTAACATCTGCAAAATAATGAAGCTGAATTCCTGTGATTCATCAGAACTCAACAAATTCACTCCAATGCTTCCAGAGAACTTTAGTTCCATAAATATGTAATTATGAGATCATTTCTTCAACAAGGTCATTATAAATCTAGTACATTCTCCAGATAGGACAGGCTAATTTGCTAAGAACAGAGAGTTGAGGAAGGGGGTTATAATATGGATTCCATAATACCAGGAGATGTTCTTTGCTTTCTTTTGATTTGCCAAATTTTTATTTTCCAGCAGATATTTTCTTTACAATTTCTCAAGAGAAGATTTTCTATCAATTTATCGTGAACTATTCTTTCTAAATTACCAGGTATCTAGATTTTGGCAATAAGAGTTATATTTCATGTAGGATATTCACTGTAGTAATAATATGGATTTATACAGTACTTAATATTAATGCTCACAGTCCTGTTTATAGTCAGCCACTAACCCACACTTGTGAGGATGTGAATTTCACCTTTAAAACTGAATAGCATGAGATGCAAGAGGATCCAGTAATTTATTCTGGGTCAGACTTAAAGTCAGAAGAAAAATGTACAAGGCATTTCATGAGAGGTCCCTATTGTGCAGGTCCCTTCTCAAAAACCATCATCTCACATATCCACTTAACTCAGCAACCTCAAGGATATCCATGAATTCTAGCTTCTTAAATTCTGCATTGACCCAAAGTCTCCAACATTATCTTTAGGTGAAGTACTTAGCATGAAGTAGAAACAAATTATTGCTTGTATATTATGTCTCATATATTGGTAGTTTGAGACTGTATTCACCACAGAAAATCACATTCTTAGAGCTGGCCCATTCCAGTGGGTATGAATCTTTTGTAAGTGGGAACTTGTGATTAGGTTACTTTAGTAAGGCCTGACCCAGGTGGGTCTTAATCCTCTTATTGGAGTCCTTTATAAACAGGATGAATATGGAGAAAAAGAAAAGAGAATCAGGGAAGCAGGAAACTTAAATCAAGGATGCCTGGAGGAGAAGGGAGAGCCCAGCAGATGCTGCAATGTTCCTTGCCATGTGACAGAGTCCAGGATCACTGGCAGCTGGTCTTCAGGGAGAAAACATCACCTGATGTTGCCTTCATTCAGACATTGTTATCAGCCTTGAAACTGTAACCTTGTAAGATAATAAATCCTTATTGTTAAAGTCAAGCCATTTCTTATATATTGCTTCCAGCATCCTAACAGACTAAAACAGATGGGAATGGAAGAAAGGTTGAAAAAGTTGTCTACTTCTGTTAGTCTGTCTTGAAAGGCAATACTTGTCTCCCCAATGGTTCAGAAAGTAAAGGTATTAAATATAAACCTGCATGACATTTTAAAATAAAAAAGAATAGACTACCCAGACTATCAAATGATATCTGGACTCTACTTTCTGTTTTCTTATAGGTAGAGGCTATAGAACACAATAATTTTGGAATATATAGTCACTTAGACATTATCATCTTGAAAGTTAACTGTATACATGCACTCTGTTTAGAAAATGATTTGCTAATTAAATGAATGTGTAAACATTTCTTAGATGTAACCAATAGAAACCAATTCTTCTTTAACTAATAATGATAAAAAAAAAAAACACAATTAGAAGACTATGGAAGTCAAAACTACAATGAGATATCATCTTACACATATTAGACTGGCAGCTATTAAAAAAACAGAGAATTACAAGCATTGGAAAGGGAACCCTTATCCACTGATGGTGGGAATGTAGAATGGTGCAGCCATAGTGGAGGACAGTTTGGCAGTTCCTTGGGAACCTAAATATGGAAATGCCATGTGATCCAGCAATCCCACTGCTGCGTATATACCCAGAAGAATTAAAAGCAGGGACACAAACAGATATATGCACACCAAGGTTCATAGCAGCATTACTCACCTTTGTCAAAAGTTGAAGCAACTCAAATGTCCATCAACAGATGAATGGATAAGCAAACTGTGGTATATACATACAATAGGATATTACTCAGCTGTAAGGAGGAATGCAGTAGTAACACATGGGATAACATGGATGAATCTTGAAGACCTTTTCTTGAGTGAAGTAACCTAGTCACTGAAGGATGAATGTTACATGACCTCACTGATATGACTTAAGAAAATTGAGCAGACTCACAGAGCTGGAGTCTGGAAGATAGGTTAACAGGAGCAGAAAGGGAGTAGAAGGTGGTAAGCTGATGCACATATGGGCAAAATCTATGATAACGTGGAAGAGTGTGGTTGGGCAGTGGGTGGGCATGAGAGTGGCACAGTAATGTGATTGGATTTGGCAGTGTTGGTCTGTGAGGGGGAGTAGGGTGGGGGGTTAGGTTGGACTATACATCAAACTGGGGGGTGGGTTGGAGTAAAGAGCAGGTGAACTCTGGAAATTTGTAGGTATGTGGTTAAAACTGTAATAGTGGGAATGTTTTTCTGGCAAATATGCAGGGGAGGTTACTGGTAGAGGGCATTGGGTGTGGGGGAATATGTGGGATAGGGAGAACCAGGGTCATGCCTCTATGGAATATATAAATGTTCATCTTGTCATAGTGTGTTATCTCAGTGGGTGGAGACCCACACAATAAACAAGAAAATATCAAACTCCCATCCAGGGGAGTCCTGCTATGTTCTCAATTAGAGGGATAGGAAACTCTTGAAATATAAGCAGTGTCTAATAAAAGAAAAGAAACCAATATGTCAAGCCCTCAGTATTATTGCAAGTAACTATGAATCTTATTCTTCAAAAATTGAAACTCAGAGGTTACCATAGGTTCTGAGGGGAGGGGGAGGGAAGAATAGAATAGATGGAACATAGGGCATTTTTAGAGCATTACAATTGTTCTGCATGATCTTGCAATAATGGATACAGGCCATTTTAAATTTTGTCAAAAACCTATAAAAATGTACAGTGCAAAATGTAAATCATAATGTAAACCATTGGCCATGGTTAGTAACAATGCTTCAATTTTTGTAAATCAGTTGTAACAAATGTACCATCCACATGTAAAATGTTATTAAAAAGGGAGAGTAGGAAAGGGAGAGGGCATTGGGTATATGGGAATCCCCTATATTTTCCATGTGACTTTTCTGTAATCTAAAGCTTCTTTGAAGATAAAAGGAAAAAAAAAAAAACATTTGGGGAACATATGGAAGAAATTTTCACTTTATATACAAGATAACAGATTTTACAGTGATGAAAGACACAATGTATAAAAAATTTTTATTTTATTTCAAATTCTTTTAGTTTTGTATTTTTAAAATTTTTGTTATTTTATTTTCTTATTTATCTTATTTGATTTTTTTGGTGTCATTTTCAGAAAGGTTTTAGATCACAGAAGGGTCACAACTATGGCAGGGGAGGATCACTGGTGGGGGGCGGCTCAGTGATGGGGGGATGTGTGGGGAGGGGTGTACCTGAGGCATGCCTCTAAGGTATATGAATATGTTCAAGTGTTCATGGGGCATTGTCTTGGTGGGTGGAGAACCAAACAATAATCAAAAGAATATTGAATTCCTATCCTGGGAGTCCTGCTACATTCACTAAAAGAATGGCAAGTATCACCCTAGTACATGGGCAGTGCCCAGCGAAGGAAGACAGACTACTATGCCAGACCCTTGATACTGATGATTGTACTTATGAAATTTCTTATGAAATTGAAACTTAGTCTAGTGTCATATATTGCCTAGGAGTTATCTCCTGAAAGCCTTCTTGTTGCTCAGATATGGTCTCTCTCTAAGCCAAACTCAACACATAAATGTACTACATTCCCCTGGCATGGGACATCACTCTTGGGGATGAACCTCCCTGGCACTGAGGGATCATTACCAAGCACCAACTAATAATGCATCTGGGTAAAAGACCTTGACCAAAAGGAGGAAATATTAAATACAAATGAGTTTTTATGGCTAAGAGATTTCAGAGTGCATCAAAAGGTCATTCCAGAGGTTACAATTATGCACATCTCAGCAGTACCCCATTGACTGCCACAGTAAACAGTGCCTCAAACAGTGGGGCTCTTGAAGGCTCTAGAAACATCTAGACATTATAAGCTGGGCAGACAAGCTCAGGAATTCGTCACCCTGTCGGTGGGCCTTACTTAGGAATTTATGCTCCCTAGTGTAACAGACTTAGACTCATTTATAATTTCCTTACACATGGCTCTTCTGCCCCTTTTATTTGAACCTATAGTTAGCACTATACTTATTAAATATATGTCCAGAGACTTGAATCTTTTTTCTGTTCATATGATGGTTGAGTCCTGAATCTCAGCAGAGGTGCAACACCTACTCTGCAGTTCATTGGACTCACCCAGGACAACTAACAAGGAGATAATGATGGACCATGACCATCCCAAAGAGTAGAGAGTGTATACAACTGCAAACAAGCTATTTTCATCTATCTGCACATGGGACTAAGCCCCCTTTCAATTAGAAACAAAGTGGGCATCACCATCCCAAAATCCTCAAGATTGTGGAATGAATAATGGACTAAAGTAGACTTATTATTGTTCTATTACAGACTTAATTTTACTATAGCAATGGAATAAATTTTATCATTGATATAAAGGCAGTGGCCACCAGAGGTTCTGAGGGGAGGGAGAGGGAAGAATAGGTGTAACATGGGGGCATTTTCAGATCATTGGAATTGTTCTGCATGACATTGCAATGATGGATACAGGCCATTATATATTTTGTCATAACCTATAAAAGTGTGCAAGGCAGAGTGTAAACTGTAATGTAAACTATAGTCCATTGTTAGTAGCAATGCTTCAATATGTGTTCATCAATTGTAACAAAAGTACCACACTAATGAAAGATGTTGTTAATATGGGAAAGTGTGGGAGGTAGAGATGGTGGGGCATATGGGAATCCCCTATATTTTATGTAACATATAAGTAAACTAAAGTTTCTTTAAAAAAATAAAAAAGTAAGAATAAAAAAGAAATAAACTTGTCATTGATCTGAAATCCAGCATTAATTGAGCATCTTATATATATATTATCTGAAAACTCTAAAAAAAAAAAATATATAGAAGATGACTATGGAAGAGGAAAGAGGTCATAGAAGTAAAGGAAATGATAAAATACTAGGCCTTTGGAGATCTAGAAACCAGGTTGACTCCAGTTATCTGGTTGGCAGAAAATGACAGACACACTCATTGGAGGTCTTCTCCAGGATTGATGAATTCTAAAGTGTTTGTCTTTTGTTGCTCTACTCATGTCCCAAACTCCATAAAAATAGTATGTGATTGTGTAATTTCAATCATGCATCAACTCCTTAACGAGGGGTACTGTTAAGAAACTTGACTTACAGGGCCACAAAAATGCTTGCAAAGGAGACTAGGATTCCCAGAGAGTAATCCAAGGTCTTTTACCAAAAGAAGGAGGAATAAATAAGGTGAACACTAAAACATCCACTAATTTTCTGCTAAGGAATTTGGAATGGAGGCAAAATCCTTCTTCACTACATAGGAAAACAGTGTCCATCAGTATTTATATTCCTTCTTTGTATCACTGAATTGTATTTGATGGCCATTTAAATGTGCTTTTTGACAAAAAATTATAGAATACTATTATTCATGGACTTGGAAAGTGGATGGTGGTTAGGTTAAGTAAATAGTATCAGGTAGCCCATATCTAGTATATCACAGTGAATGAATAATGCACTAATTTCAAAACATTTCCAAGCTAAATACATTTTTGATGAAGATAAACAGTATAGGAATTTTTAATAGCATAGGGTCAAACTATTAATATCAGTTATTGAAAAGTGCTATAGACCCAAGGCTTTCTCTGTAACTTGGATGTTGTCTTTAAAGACAGCTCTTTTAAATAAAAGCATGTAGGCAGATGAGTTGAATGCCTCTATTAATTGATGTATAGGGTGCAACAGCATGTTATTTCAGACACAATCATCATTAAAGAGTTACATGAACTTGAAATGATATACTTGCTGAGCTTTTTTCCATCTATATGAACTTGGACAAATAATTTAATTGGTCTGAGCCTGACAGAAAAGTTTAGATTGGAAGGGTAGGGTCTCCAGAGAAGGTAAGGTGAAGACAAAGACAGAATATTCAAGCTGGATGTTGCAGAAGAGACAATTAAGTCTAAGATCCTTGTTTTATAGATGAGATAACTGAAATGCAGAGAGTGAAGGTCTTCAGGATCATACAAAATAGCTGGGGTGCTTTTCTACCAAAAGTCCTGTTGAGTAGGGCAGACAATTTGAAATTCCAAAGGAGATGACTTATTGTACAGAGGAAGAAGACTGATGCTGTGGGAGTGGAAATTATGGGAAAACATGAGTTAATAAGTTTGTACCCCCAAAAAATTTCTGCAAGACATTGCTCTTGTTTGGTTGCAAAATTCTCATATGATTAATTCTGCCTTTGGGACTTGCTATAGTTTTGGATAATACCTAGAAGAATTTAGTTGGTTGGAAACCACAGTCTTCTGGTTTTAGTTAAGATAGGAGTATATTTTGTACAAACTGTGAAAAAAAGAATGAATAGGATAAGAAAAAGTTTCACATAATGGACTTTATTTGAACACATACATATGAGTTTTTAAAGACAAGCAAATATACAACCAATTTAATTAGGTAAGGTAGTTAATCCTGAAGTCTTGATTTCAAGGTAGAACATTTATTTACTTGTTAATCTTGATGATTACCTTCTAGCTCTAAAGTATATTTCCTTTGAGTATTCTAACAACCTTTAAAAATGTTAATTAAATAAATTTGAAAATCACCTACAGTGATGGATATTATCCATTTCTTCACAGGTAGGAATGGAGGAAAAGTTTAAAGAGACTGGTGTTTTAAGGAGGGAATCCTAGTTGAGTTGAGAATCTGTAATTACCTCTGCAGAATTTAAATGCTTTTCCTTGCCCATGCCAAAATCCAAAACGTGAAAATGAATGTGCATATTTCCTTCATCCCATTTTATCTAGCCTGTTTATTATGGGATTTCTGGCTGAAAGTATAAGCTTTCTGTGTGTCTTAGACTGCCTCTTTTAAAATGAACCAACAGAGATTTAGAGAGTTCCCTTCCTTCCAAACTGTCAGCTCATTTCCGTCTTGTTTACTAATGCATTTCCTCTGGTTTTCTGGAAGAACAAATAGAATGAAAGGAAAGACAATTTCAACCTGACATGTTAATAGCCATTGCTCTGATATTATGACAGCATATTGGAGAAAATGAATGAAATTCTCTCACTAGAAAATCAATCATTTCTGGCGGAGTCAGGAGCAAGATGGTGTTGGTTCAAGTGGGCACTTACCATCTCTCTCACAAAAGATGGCTGATTGGGGACAGGATCCAGCCTGAGTGAACTGTTTTGGGGGCCCACAGAGCAGGAGGCTTTGGGGGCATTGATCTGGAGGGAGCTGGACTGGGAGATAGATTGCTCAAGATAAAACCATGAGTTTTTAGCCCCATGGAAATCATGGACGGCTAAGCCCCACCCTCAGGACAAAGAATTAGGGTAAGCCTCGACTCCCACCGGGCACCCAGCAAGAGGGAGCATACTCTGAGAGTGGGAGGGTTCTGGCAAGGGGCAGAGAACGGTTTCCTTTCTTTGGGTTTGGTTGCCAGGACCCCCTTAGAGCTTTGGGGAGCACACCAGCTGGCTTGAAATGGCATCAGACTGAGGGGAGAGGCGAATCTGCTGAGGAAGCCTCATTTACCTAACCACCCTGGGATACAAAGGCTTGGCCTGAGAGAGGGTGGAGTCAGCTACTTTAATAGTACCACACTGAGGACTAACAGAATTTCAACTCCCCTAAGGGAGTCAGACAGTGGGAAGCACTTAATAAGTTTTCAAGAGCCTATTTAGGGTTCCCTGGGAGGAGGGGTGGTCTAGAAGAGGCTTGAAAAATCACTTTGGTGCTGAGAACTCAGTCATCAGGGACCCATTTGAATATCAAAAGGGAACTCAACCTGACCAGAGAGGGGAGGAGGGATCTGCTCATACAGCCTGCTGGATCCTGCTGCACTAGGAGAGTAAAACCTGCCCAGGGGAAAGTGACTGAAAAGCTTTCTGAAGAGCTGACTGACCCAGTTGGAGGGGTAGCTCAGTGGAAGAATCTCTTTCTTGAATGTATGAGGTCCCTGGTTTGATTCCTGACTCCTCCAAGGGTGATGATCCATAGGTATATGTAACATCCAGCTGATACTGTAGGACAGGGAAAACATAGACATTATTTTTGTACTAGCTTCTTTTGGGTCCCTTATTTTTCCAAAAAAAGAAAAAGATTACTTAAAAAATTTTTAAACTTAGTTTACTTGCTAAAACCTACAGAGAGAAGCCTGCAGGGTAATTGACTGATGAACACAGGCAGCCTGAGAGGCTCCACAAGTGCCCAAGAAGGAACGCTGTTCTTCCTTAGCTTTGTTTGACTACTTGCTTGTGTGTTTGTTTGGGTTTTTTTTTGTTGTTGTTGTTGTTTTATTTCTTGTTTTTCTTTCCTCCCCCCATCCCCTTTTTTAAAAATTAGGTGCTGATAGTTTGTTTTCTTCTTTGCTGTGCTTCTCCTTCCTTAATTTCCCATTTTCTATGTATACTGATTTTGTCTACCAATGCTATCTCTTTTCCTTCCTTCATCTTTCTATCTTCTGCTTTCTGTTGTGGTGCTTACATTCCACCTTTGTTAATTAGTCCTCAAGATTACTGGTTTCAATTTCTATTTTGTCTATTCTGTTTTCTTTTTTTTTTTATTAACTTTTTTCTTTCTGTCCTTTCTTTTCTCTTTCTCTCTCCCCTCATCATTCGGGTCTTTTAAATCATTCTATATTTTTTCTCTATTCGGTTTCCCATTTCATTGTAGGTACTCCACTTTTTTATTCCTATCACTCTATACTGCTTACATGAGTTAAATATTCATTTTACTAAGTTTTATATGGCCCCTCTTCTAACTTTTATTATTATTTCTATTATCTTTTTCCTGTTCTTACCTCTTTCAATTTCTCTGGCCCTAATCTTTTTCCTTCAAGGTAACATAGAAAACAGTAAGGAAATAGAACAAGAACAAAGTGTCAAAGAGAATACTTAACACACAAAAAACACCAGCAGCTAAACAAAACTCTAGAGCTTCTCTCAAAGCTAATCAACTGAATAAACCCATCAAGATAAATGATGACCAGAGGGCAACAAAAAATTACAAACCATACTAAGAAACAGGAAGACATGGACCAGTCCAACGAGCAAACTAAAAACCAGGAAGAGATGCAGAACATCGAACAACTAATCAAAGCTGTCCAAACAAATACCATAGACCAACTTAATGAAAGTGAAGGAAGAGAGTAAGGGTATTAAGAAGACACTGGAAGAACATAATGAAGAAATTGTAAACATATGTAAAAAGATAACGGATATGATGGTGATGTATGGTACAATCCAAGAAGTCAAAAAGACACTGGAATCACACAACAGCAGATTTGAACAGGCAGAAGAAAGAATTAGTGATGTGAAAGACAGTACATCTGAAAACAAAACAGATAGTAGAACAGATGAATAAAAAGATAGAAAAAATCCAGCAGGGACTTAGGGATTTAAACAACAACACAAAATGTACAATCATATGCATTGTAAGTATCCCAGAGGGAGAAGAGAAGGGAAAGGGAACAGAAGGAGTGTTGAAGGAAATAATGGCTGAACACTTCCCAACCCTATTGAGGGAGATGGATGTATATGTCCAGAAAGCATAGCACACCCCAAACAGTATAAACCCTAACATGCCTACTCCAAGACATATACTTGTCAAAATGTCCATTGCTCAAGACAAAGAGAAAATAGTCAAGGCAGCAAGAGAAAAGAGAACCATCACATACAAGAGAAGCTCAATAAGATTAAGTGCTGATTTCTCATCTGAAACCATGGGGGCAAGAAGACATTGGTATGACATAGTCAAGGTAATCAAAGAAAAAAACTTTCAGCCATGAATTCTCTATCCAGCACGGTTGGCATTCAAAAATGAGGGAGAGTTCAAAATATCCACAGATAAACAGAAATTAAGAGATTATGCCAATAAGAAACCTGCCCTTCAAGAAATACTAAAGGAAGTTCTAAAGTTTGAAAGGAAAAAAACAAGACAGAGAGAGTTGGAGGAGAGTGTAAGAACAACTAAAAAGACAAAAAGAGAAATAAAAACAAGATATGACATACATAAACCTAAAGAAAATATGGCTGATGTAAGAAATTCCTTGAGAGTAATAAAACTGAATGTTAATAGATTAAACTCACCAGTCAAGAGACACAAATTGGCAGGATGGATAAGGAAATATAACCCATGTATATGTTGTCTGCAAGAAACCCACCTTAATCCCAGGCATTCAAGAAGGCTGAAAGTGAATGGTTGGAATACAATTTTACAAGCAAACAACAACAAAAAAAGGGTGGGAGTAGCTATACTAATATCGGACAAAATAGACTTTAAATGCAAAACTATTGTAAGGGACAAAGATGGACACTATATATTAATAAAAGGGGATCATCTTTCAAGAAGAAAGAACAATCATAAACATTTATGCATCTAATCAGGGTGCCTCCAAATACTTGAGGCAAACACTAGAAAGACTAAGTGGAGATAAATGCCTCTACAACTATAGTGGAGGACTTTAATACACCATTATCACCATTAGACAGAACATCTCGACAGAGAATCAATAAAGAAAAAAAGACCCTGAACAATACATTAGAGGACCTAACAGATATATTGAGAATGCTACACCCAAATACAGCTGGATATACAATCTTCTCACATGCACATGGATCATACTCCAAGATAGACCACGTGCTAAGCCACAAAACAACTTTCAATGAATTCAGATAGATTAATATTATACAAAGTAATTTCTCTGACCACAGTGGAATGAAATTGGAAATCACTAAGGGCCAGAGAACCAGATTGGGCACAAAAATATGGAAGTTAAACAACATACCCTTAGACAAGCAGTGGGTCAAGGAGGAAATCTCAAAAGAAATCAGGAACTACCTTGAAATGAATGAAAAAGACAACACATCAAAAACAGTGGGATGCAGACAAAGCTGTAATGAGAAGGAAATTCATAGCCATAAATGCATATATCAAAAAATAAGAAAGAGCTAAAGTTGAAGACCTAACTGCACACCTGGATGAACTGGAAAAACAACAATAAACTAACCCCAAAGGAAGTAGAAAGAAGGAAATAATAAAGATTAGAGGAGAACTAAATGAAATAGAAAATAAGAAAGCACTAGAAAAAATAAAACCAAAAGCTGATTCTTCGAGAAGATCAATAAAATTGACAAAACCTTAGCCAGAGTAACAAAGAAAAAGAGAGAGCAGATGCAAATACACAAATTAAGAAATGAGGAAGGGGATATCATCCATGACCCCACAGAAATAAAGAGTATCATAAGAGGATACTTTGAAAAAGTATATGCCAACAAGAATGATAATTTAGAGGAAATGGACAAATTCCTAGAAACTCAAAAGCAACCTACATTGACAAAAGAAATTGATGAACTCAACAGCCCAATTACAAGTAAAGGGATAGACTCTGTCATCAAAAAACCTCCCAATTAAGAATAGCCCAGGACCAGATGGCTTCACAGATGAATTCTACCAAACATTCCAGAAAGAGCTAACACCAATCCTGCTTAAGCTCTTCCAAAAAAAGAAGTAGAAGGAACATTGCCTAACTCATTCTGTGATGCCAACATTATCCTAATACCAAAGCCAAACAAAGATGTCACAAGAAAGGAAAATTACAGATGAATCTCTCTAATGAAACTAGATGCTAAAATCCTCAACAAAATACTTGCTAATCACATTCAACAACATATCAAACTAATTATACACCATGACCAAGTGGGTTTCATCCCGGGTATGCAAGGATGTTTCAACATAAGAAAAACAATCAATGTAATACACCGCATAAACAGATTGAGAGAAAAAAAATCAGTTGATTTTTATCTATAGAAGCAAAAAAAGTATTTGACAAAATACAGCTCTTTTTCCTGATAAAAACACTGCAGAAGATAGGAATAGAAGGTTTTCTGAACATGATAAAGGGTATATATGAAAAACCCAGACCCAACAAAATATACAATGGTGAAATCCTAAAAGCTTTCCCTCTAAGATCTGGAACAAGAGAAGGATGCCCACTATCATCGGTCCTATTTAACATTGTCTTAGGAGTACTTGCTCCAGCAGTGAGGCAAGAAAAAAGATATAAATGGCATCCAAATTGGAAAGGAAGAGGTAAAAATTTCACTATTTGCAGACGACATGATCCTATACATACGGAGCCCTGAGAAATCCACAACAAAGCTTCTAGAACTTATAAAGGAGTTCAGTAAAGTTGCAGGTATAGGAATAATGCTCAGAATATTACACAACACTGTTAATGGAAATCAAGGAAGAATTAAATAAATGGAAGAATATTCCCTGTTCATGAATAGGAAAATTAAACATCACCAAGATGTCTATCCTACCCAAACTAATCTACAAATTTAATGCACTCCCAATAAAAATAAACACAGCAATTTTTAATGAATTGGAAAAACTACTACAAAATTTATTTGGAAGGGTAAGAGGCCCCAAATGGCCAAGGACATATTGAAAAAGAAAAATGAAATTGGAGGTATCACACTACCTGACTTTAAAAATACTACAAAGCTATAGTACAAAATTGCATGGTATTGGCACAAAGATAGACATACCGACCAATGGAACCAAATTGAGAGTTCTGATATGATCCTCGCATAAACAGTCATCTGATATTTGACAAGGCCACCAATCTCAGAGAGTTGGGAGAGAATGGCCTCTTCAACAAATGGTCCTTGGAGAACTGGATATCCATATCCAAAAGAATGAGAGAGGAACACTATCTCAGACCTTATACAAAAATCAACTCAAGATGGATCAAAGATTTAAATATAAGAACCAAGACCATAAAGACCTTGGAAGATAATGTAGGGAAGCATCTACAGGATCTTGTAATAGGAAATGGATTGATGAACTTCACACCCAAAACACGAGCAGCAAAAGAAAAAATAGATAAATGGGATCTCCTCAAAATTAAAAACTTCTGCACCTCAAAGGACGTTATCAAGAAAGTAAAAAGGCAGCCTACCCAATGGTAGAAAATATTTGGCAACCATATATCTGATAGAGCCTAATATCCTGCATATATAAAGAAATCCTACACCTCAAAAATAAAAAGACAAACAACCCATTTAAAAAATGGGCAAGCGACCTGAAAAGACACTTCTCTGAGGAGGAAATACAAATGGGTAAAAAGCACATGAAAAGATGCTCGACATCACTAGTTATTAAGGAAATGCAAATCAAAAGAACAATGAGATACCATCTTACACTCATTAGAATGGCGGCTATTAAAAAAACAGCAGACTATAACTGTTGGAGAGGATGTGGAGGAGAGGGAACCCTCATCCAGTGCTGGTGATATTGTTGAATGGTCCAGCCACTATGGAGGATAGTTAGGCGATTTGACTGCCCAGAAGAACTGAAAGCAAAGACATGAACAGATATATGCACACCAATGTTCATAGTGGCATTGTTCACTATTGCCAAAAATTGGAATCAACCCAAGTGCCCATCAACAGATGAATGGATAAACAAAACATGCTTCATACATACAATGAATATTACTCACCTGTAAGAAGGAATAAAGTGCTAACACATGGGATAACAAGGATGAATCTTGAAGACCTTATATTGAGTAAAGCCAGCCAAGCATTGAAGGATGAACAGTATATGATCTCACTGACATGAATTAAGGAAATTGAGCAGTTTCAGAGAGCTATTGTTTGTAAGATAGGTTTACAAGAAATAGAAAGAGAAGAGAAGGTTGTGAGCCATCAACCATATGGATGTAATTTATGGTAAAGTGATAAAGTGTTGTTGTGTATTGAAGAGATAGGACAAGGGTAGTGATATTAATGGGTTGGATGGTGCAGGGTTGACAGGTGGGTAGATTAGGAAGGGTGGGTCAGAAGGTCTAGGATACTGGGGGGAGGGTTGGGAGAGGGACCAGGTGAACACTGGGGATTTGTGGATAGGAGGTTCAAAGTACAGAGGTGGGAATGCTTTTATGGCAAAATGACAAGGAAGGGTCACTGGTTTAAGGTGTTGGTTGGGGGAGCATTCGGGACTGGGAATACCTAGAGCAGGCTTCTAGGGAGTGTGTGAATGTTCATTCTGTCATAATGTGCTGTATCCATGGGTGGAGACCCACATAATGAGGGGGAAGGAATTGGACTCCCATCTTCGGGAGGACCGATTTTTTCAGAAATAGACAGGTGGGAGTCTCTCAGGAGCAAGGGCAGTTCCTAATAGGGAAGGACAAACCAATGTGTCAAGACCTCTTGTTGCATGTAACCATGAATCTTGTCATCCAAGGAGTGAAGCCAGGGGGTTACTGTGGGCCCCAAGGGTATGGGGAGGGAGGAATAGAATAGCTCAAACAAGGGGTATTTAGTGGACAGTGGAAATGTTCTGCATGGTCTTACAGTGATGGACACAGGACAAGGTAAATATCATCAAAAGTTATAAAAGTGTACCATCTAAAATGTAAACCATATTGTAAACCATTGACCATGTTTAGTACCTATGTTTCACTATTTGTATATCAGTTATAACTAAGGTACCATCCACATATAAAAAAATATTAATATGGGGGGGGAAGGGGGAGGATGTTGGGTATATGAGAGTCTCCTGTATTCTATGTGTGACTTAGCTGTGACCTAAAACTTCTTTGAAAACAAAATGAAAAATAGTGAGACACTGGGGATTGAGTGGGGGAAGATTACACGGTACAGACAGGATGCCAGATATTGTGGTGATGAGAGGCAAAATGTCAAAAAAAATTTTTTTTAGTATTTTTCATTTTTTAAAATATCCCAATCTTTTAATTTAATTTAATTTTTAGTTTTTTAAAATTTTATATATTTTATCTCTTTTATTTAAAGTTCTCACTAATATTTCATTTTCTTATTAATTGTATTCGGCTATTGTAATGGCTTCATCTTTGAAGAAGCTTTGGATCACAGATATGTTACAACTGGGGTGGGGAAGGATCGTTGGAGTGGGGTGTCAGGGGATGCATGGGAGGAAGTTCACCTAAGCACACATACAAGGTATGTAAAAATGTTCAAATGTTTATGGGATATTGTCACAATGGGTGGAGACTCACACGATAACCAAGAGAATACTGAATTCCCATCCTGGAGGGCCCTGCCACATTCTCCAAGAGAGCAGCAACAATCCCCCAAGTGCAGGGGCAGTGACTGGTGAAGGAGGATGATCCACTGATGGGCTCTCAATATTGACGACTAGGCTTATGAGGCTTTGCTCTAGAAATTGAAACTTAGCCTACTGTTATGGGGTGCCTAAGGGTTGCCTCTGAGAGCCTCCTTGTTGCTGAAATGTGGCTTCTCTAAGCCAAACTCAGCATATGAATGCATTACCTTCCCCCCAGTGTGGGACATGACTCCTGGGGATGAGCCTCCCTGGCGCCGACGGATTGCTACCAAGTGCCAACTGGCAATGCGACTGGAAAAAGACCTTGAGTAAAAGAGGGAAAAGGTAAAGATAAATGATTTTATATGGCTAGGAGACTTCAAAATGAGTCAGGATGTCACCCCAGAGGTAACGCTTACACACGTATCAGTAAGATCTCATAGAATTCCAAAGTGGATATCACCCCCAAATAGCAGGGCTCCTGAGGGCTCTGGAGACACCCAGGCCCTCGGTCAGGGCAGCTAGCTCTGGAGTTTGATGCCTTGCCAGTGGGCCCTACTTTTGAGTTGTGCTCCTGCGAGTGACAGAGTTGGACTCAACTATGTCTTCCCTGCACATGGCTCATCTGTCCCTTCTATTGAAACCTATACTTTGTGCTAGTTTTGTAGGTATACATCCAGAGACTTGAGTCTTTGGGCTGCCCATGTGCCAGTTGGGCCCGGAACCTCAGTGGAGCCCCACCTCTTACTCTATAGCTCATTGGGCTCACCCAAGACAACTGGTGTGAAGATGATGATGGACAATGGCCATCCCAGGGAATGGAGAAAAGTCTGCAGCTGCAGACAGGATAATCCCATCCATCGTCCCCATGGGTAATAAACCTCTCCCAATTGGAGGTGGAGTGGACATCACCATCCCAGACTCCTCAGGATGGGGAGAAGAGCTACGGAATAGAGTGGACTTACTGGTATTCTACTATAGATATATTGTGATTCAAGCAATGGAAGAAATTACAACATTGATGTGGAACCAGTGGCTACTGGAAGCTCTTGAGGCAGGGAGAGGGAAAAACAGTTGTAATACAGGGGCTTTTTGGGACTTGGGAATTGTCCTGAGTGACATTGCAATGACAGATATAGGCCATTTTATATCATCATATAACATGCAGAACTGTATGGGAGTGTGGTCTACAATGTGAACTATGGTCCATGCTTAATGGCAAAGCCCCAGGATGTGTTTATCAATTGCAATTAATGTGCCTCACTATTGAAGGATGTTTATGTGGGAGGTTTTGCGAGGTGTGGGAGGTGGGGAGTATGGAAATTCCTATATTTTTTGTGTAACATTTATGTAATCTAAGTATCTTTTATTAAAAAATAATAGTAATAAAAAATAAATTAAAATAAAAAAAAGAAAATCAATCATTCCTTCCAGACATCTCTGAGCATTGTGCCGTGGGAAAAGAGTACAATGGGGACTCAGACCTGGGTTCAAGTCTTGGCTCTAGAATTCCTTGGTTACTCATTCTTAAGCAAGTCAGATAAACTCTGTGAACTTCAGCAACTTCATCTAAAAATGGGGATTATGGTTACACCATCCTCAAATGATAGTTGTGAATATTAAATATAAGAACTTTTGTGATCTAGTTATCATACTTTCAAACAAGTTATCATGATAAACAGCTAAGGAACTGATGTATTTTTCCTGATAATATGGGTCAAACTTTATTGACTGTGAAACACCAATAGATGTTTAGCAACTAGGATAATAGCTTGGCACTTTTAAAGTGTAATTTATATTTCCTTTTATCAAATATTTTTAAAAAAACTTCTCAAAATGATATAAATATAATACATCAAATAACTAATTCTGAAGTAATTACCAAAACAATTAAATTGACCACACTTGCCTCTAGAGAAAACTAATTTCATGCTAATGCCTATTTGTAAACAAAATAGATCCATGTGCGTGCATGAGTGCAATTTAATATATAGTAAAGGAAAATAAGGACATATATAGAAGAAAACAATAGGTAGGTAGAACAGGGCAATATTGGGTTCAAAGAGAACCTTTTGGCCCTGGAGTTTGGGGTATATGAGTTTCAGTAAGATTATTACCTACAAAAGTAATTTGTTGACAAAATGATATGGCACAGTTAAATTGGGCAGATAAGAGGAGGCTTACACTAGCTACAGTGAGGAATGTTCACAGTGCATGATAGCATCAGATGCTCAAAATTTAGGGTTCTCATGTCCCTAGGTGACATTAGTGTCATCTTTATCCACTTCCATAATTGACATCCTCTTCAATTGTATATTGGCTAAGACAAAATCCCATAAAAATTTGTGTTATGGAAGCATGACATTCTAGAAAAAAATAATGGAATATTATAAGATGGCAGCCAGAGAGTCATTTCTTTGCTACTTTGGTAGAATTTGTCTCAAGGATAACTCATTTCTTAAACATCATCTGAGCTATTCCCTGGAGAAGCAAACTTAACCACCATTTATTCCAAAACTCTAATTTTCAGTTCCACAGACTTCTAACTCAGAACAGGAGAGATTAGTGACAAGTTCATAGTCATTTAGATACAAGCTAGCAGTCATACATATACTCAACAGCAAAACCTGGACTGGAGTGAGAAATTCCTGTTTCCAATTTTAATTCTCTTTTCACCACTCCTGACTGTCTAGGTACAGCAAACGGTCTTACCTCAAGACTACCTATCCAACTCAGCCTTCCCTTCCTTGAGTCTCCTATTCTGTTTTTCCAATGGCTTACATATTAATTCTGCATTACAAAACTAGATGTTAGAAAACAAAATGTAGGGAGTGGATGTAGCTACAGTGGTTGAGCACCTGCTTCTCATGTAGGAGGACACAGCTTTGATCCCCAGGATCTCCTACAAACAAAACAAAACAATAAACAAATGAAAAAACCAACCCGGGGGAGGGGAGTGGATGTGGCTCAAGCAGTTCAGCGCCCACCTCCCACATGGGAGGTCCCAGGTTCGGTTTCCAGGATCTCCTAAAGAAAAAACAAACAGACATTGAGCAAAAAACATGAGTGGACAATGAGCAAATACAATGAGCAAACAGATGAGGAAGCCATCTGGTGGTGCGGGGGGGAACAACTTGCGAGAACCAGTGTGACTCAGTGGTTGAGTGCCGGTTTCCCACATATGAGGTCCCGTCTTCAATCCTGACTCAAGTACATAAAAAACAAACAAACAACAACAACAAAAAACCACCACAACGGTATCTCAGTGGTGGTTTGTGAGGTTCTTACTATGGGCAGTCAGATGCTAGAAAGAAATTTTATCATACTCACAGTTCCTGGAGCAGAGTCAAAACAGTACACCTCACAGGGTCACACAGGGGAAAGTATTAGGCTTACAAGGCTCAACCAAATATGTGGGGAGCCACAGAAGACTATGTGGTCCTAAGCACTGTGCCTTTTATAGCATTAAAGGGGTGGACCTTTAACTGTTGGTTAGTCAGGTAACAATTGGGCAGCATTTATTTGAATTTGTCACCCCTGGGAAACCAGGCAGAGTTCTGGGCTAGTGGGGAGGGGACTTTTGGGAAGGGTCATCTGACAGGGAAAGCTTTAGGGATTCAACATCAGAGAAGGACATTAGTAGCCTATGGGTATATGGGAATGAGACCCAGGACAGGCAAGGAATCATTGACCAAGTGTGGTCTCTGTTCAGTTTTTTATTATTATAAATGGTGTATTCATTATTTTGCCTAACAATTTGTCTCTCCTGAACATATGAACATCCATTGTCAAATATGTTAAAAGAGACTACTTTATCTAATATAAATACCTTTCATTTTGGAATCACAATATTTGTCTAATTTAACTTTTTATTTTGATATACTCTCAAACTTACAACACATTTTCAAAAATAATACAAACCTCACATGGAGAACTCCAATATACTCCCACCCACCAGAAACCCAGATCCACCAAGTTTAATATTCTGCCACCTTTGCCATATCACTCTTTCTTTCTATCTATGTATCCATCTATGTAACTATGTGTCTATGTATGTTATCTATGTATGTATGTATCTACCTCTATCTATCTATCTATCTATCCATCTTCTGAACATTTTTGAGAGCAAGTTGCACACATCATACTCCTTGAACACAAAATATTTCCATGTATATTTCTTACAAAGAAGGATATTCACTTATGTAATCACGTTATGTGCAGTTACCAAATTCAAGAAATTTAGCGTTGATATAAACCTTAATTGTATATTCTAATTTTTATTACGCCCCACTAATATCCATTTCAACTCTTTCTTCTCCCCTCTCAGATACTATCCAGTACCATATATTGCATTTTGTTGTCATTATCTCTTTAGTTTCTCTTTCTCTCTGTTTTGTTTTAAATTGTGTAAACATATATACTACATAAACCTTCCCATCCCAATCCCTCCTTAGCATACCATTTAGTGTGATTATCCTATTCACAATGTTGCAACACCTACCACCATCCGTTACTAGAACTTGCCTTTGACCATAATTGAAATCCTACACTCATTTTGCCTTATTTCCCCATTGTCCCTGCTTCCCAACCCTGGTAACCTGTACTCTGCTTTCTGTCCTCTGAGTTTGCATATTCTCTGATATTTTCTTTGTAGTTAACATGGGGCTTAAATTTAACATCCTAAATCCACAAAAATCTTATTTGCTTTGACACCACCTTAACTGAAATAGTGGGCATGCACTATGTTCCTATACCCCACTTTCCCTCCACCTTTATGCAGTTCTTGTAATAAATTACATATTTATACATTATGAGTTCAAAACCACTGGTTTATCATCACATTTTATGCATTAGCCTTTTGGATCCTGTAGGAAGTAAAAAGTGCATTTATAAACCAATATTACAATAGTACTGTTATTTATATTTACCATGCCAATATCTTTACAAAAGATCTTTGTTTCTTCATGTGACTTCAGTTAATTGTCTAGTGTCTTTTCCTTCAACCTGCAGATCTCCCCTTAGCATTTCTTGTTGGGCTCATCTAGAGGTAAGGAGGTCCCTCTGCTTTTGTTGATCTCAGAATGTCTTAATCCCAGTCTCATTTTTTAAAGACAGTTTTGAGAAATATAGAATTCTTGGTTGGCAATTCTTTGCTTTCAGCATTTTAAATATGTCTTCTCACTGCCTACTTTCCTTTATAGTTTTTTATGAGAAATAGGCAACTAATCTTGTTGAGGCTCCCTTATATGTGACATGTTGCTTCTCTCTTTTGGCTTTCAGAGTTCTCTCTTTATCTTTGTCATGTGGCAGTTTAATTATAACGTGGCATGATGTAGGTTGATTTGGGTTTATATTGTTTCAATTTTTTTGAGCATTTTGGATGTGTATTTTCATGTCTTTCATTAAACTTGGGAAGTTTTTAGCCTTAATTACTTTGAATATTCTCTCTGCTCCTTTCTCTCTTTCTTCCCCTCTGGGATTCCCACAAAGCATTTATTAGTACACTGGATGGTGCTCCTCAGGCTAAGTGGGATGTGCAAAGCTGCCATCCACTGACCCTGACCTAAGCAGTTTGGTCTCCCTGGGAGAACAGCCATAATGGGCTCTCTTCCCCTGCTTTTTGGATCCTTTGTGTTGTGTAACTAATAAAGCATTAATTTGCTGAAAATTTCTGTTTTGCCTGTACCTGTGTTCCCACAAAGCACTGTGTAACAACTTGCTCCACAGAGCTAGGATCACAATAATTTTGCAATTTGTTTAAGAATGCTGATTTTCACATTCTCTGTATAATAGCAACCTTTTATGGACTATGTACTATGTTCAAGGTAATATATTGAGTCCATATTTAAAATGCCATTAACTCTAATGAACAGATAAGAAACCAGTGGCTCAGCATAGTCACTAGGTCACAGTCACACAGAAAGATAAACAGGAGTAAGACCTTGAACTTGAATCTCAGCTTGTCTGACTCTAAGCTTCAAGCACTTTCTACTATATCACACTTTCTACTGTCACCAATTTTGATGAATTAAAGAGACTCTTTTGAATAAGCTATTTTTGATGCTTTAGATTTTCATCCTGATATACCAATTTATGTTCTGGATCTATTGAAACCCTTTGTCAAATTTCTTTACTGCTTAAAGTGTATTCTTTTTAACATCAGAAATTTTAACTGCTATAATAAACAAAGATCTGTTTGTGCTTTCTTCTTCTAGATGTTCAAATTGGTGGCATTGAAGGAGGTGGTATAGGTAAGGAGGTTAGGGTCAAGTGGATTTAGAAAGCTGAAAGAGACTTTTTGTGGAATCATTATCATTTATTTCAGGGAGGCATTTAAGTATAGGTAATTATTGCCTTGGAAACTGTCGGTCTCACTAGCCTCATCTTTGCTTTCCAACAAAGAAGCTAAAAGTGGGCTATTTACCTTGTACTCAGTTTAACTATGTTTTGAAAAGCTAATAAGAAAAGAGATGGGAAATATGTTGCAAAGCATCTGTGTGCTCTATATCATTATGGGAAATAGGTATCTGAAACCTTTAAATCATGCATTGACTCATCCTAAGGAAGGAAGGAAGGAAGGAAAGAAGGAAGGAAGGAAGGGGGAAGGGAGGGAGAGAGGGAAGGAAGAAAGAAAGAAAGAGAAAGAGAGACAGAGAGAGGGAGAAAGAGAGAAAGAAAGAAAGAAAGAAAGAAAGGAAGGAAGGAAGGAAGGAAGGAAGGAAGGAAGGAAGGAAGGAAGGAAAGAAAGAAGAAAGAGAGAAAGAGAAAGAGAGAAAGAGAGAAAGAGAGGAAGAAAGAAAGAAAGAAAGGAAGGAAGGAAGGAAGGAAGGAAGGAAGGAAGGAAGGAAGGAAGGAAGGAAGGAAGGAAGGAAGGAAGGAAGATGTTTTCTAGTGTCAACAGACAAGCTGAGGGTCATTTAGTTAACCTGCAAACTTGGAAAAAAAAATGGTGTTCTAAGTTTATGGCAGCCATAAAGCCATTCCTTTGTTGCTTGGTAGAACTTGTCTCCAGAATAGCTAACTTCTTAATTACTCCACAATTGCAGGAGCCAATTCTTTAAATCTCTTTATATAAATATATAATTATTTTGTACAATATTATACAATATGTAATATTATTACTATATTATATAATTAGTATAATATAATTAATAAGTGTATTATTAATATAATATATTATTGTATAATGCAAATATGTATATCCTGTCCATTCTGGTTCTGTTTCTCTGGGGAACTCTGATTAATATACTAACCATCATCTTAGATATATCCTAATAACTTTTTATTCAGTGGACAGCATAAATTGGCATCTTCTCTCTGGTAAAACAAGAATTGTGGACATTCTTTTCATGAGAAGCAAAGGGCCCACTGGTGTGAGCAAAGCATGCTGCTTCTGATCTTGCCTTTGTGGTTTTAGGGTAGTGCTGCTATTACTCCAAGGAACATGTGACCCCATCATTGTTCTCTTTATTGGGTCTTGCAGGGAGAACTTTAAGTGCTCTGTTTTGCCCCATTCTGTCCCTTCCCCAAGTTAGTGATACCTGGAACCCATGTTCTTTTCATTTAGGATATATTTTTTCAGGAGTGTTCTTTCTTACCATACCATCTGGACATAGATCTAGAGTTCTTTGCACAGAACCCACATACTATATGTGTGTTTTATTGGATCTTTATCTCACTTTATCAATTCATCTGTCCATATTTGTTTTGAACACTACTCTATTTATATGGTTGATTTTCAATAATTATATCTGATTGAAATTTTATTGGATATTTTTGTTGTTTTTTCCTTCCCCAAAGTATTAATATAAGCCCATATTCAATTTGCCAGTGCTGACAAACTGAATGAGCATCCATTTCTGCTTCCATGTTAAAAAGACATCTTAATATCACAAGTGTGAAGACTAAATGCCTTTACATTGTTTGGAGTCCATTGTGCTATCCCATCTCTAATTTGTTTCTAGCAATAAGTAAGAAAGCTTATGGTTGCTTGGAAACTTCTTTTATGTAATGCATATTAAACTCCTTGAAAAGAGATGATAGCCCTTCCCCTTCTAGGCTACTTTTAAAGTATGTGATAAGTATACAGGTATGCTCTGCCTTGTACAAAGGAAAGAATATACTGCCCTACCATAATCAGCTGCTTGTGAATCAACTGAGTGTGGTCTAGGACTTGGTTTTATTTGGAGGAGATTTACTTATAGAGAGTTTATAGAGTGTTGGTCACATCTTGAACTTGATAGAATACACTTCAGGGGTGACAGAATAGAGTTTCCATGTAGTTAAAATTTTCTCAGAGTAATTACCTATCTTTACTCTCCCTTTTCTTCTTTCCTCTTTCTTCAGAGGCTGCACTTTTCTCCCAACATCAAAATTCATCCCTCCAATTGAATTTATGAGCCTTATTCCTCTGGAATTGCTACCTTGGCATTCACATTTCTCACCAAGCCCTTAATTTATTCCTCTCTCACTGACTTTTTCTTTTCTGCCACCCTTATTCTACTCACCATCAATACTCTTATAAGAAACAACTGATAGCTACTGTATTATATCTATTTATTAACTATAATTCCTAGAAGTCACTGTTGTGCTCCCTTTTTTCAATTGAAAACATGTACTGTAAAGAATGGCATATTGATGAGTCGAGCATCAAAATCAGAAATATTTCCTGCACCCTCAATTTTCTTAGTGTTACCAAGTAAGGTCTTACTGCCCAATGAGTGTAGAATCCAATGCCCCTGAAGTGTCTTCTAATCAAGTTTAAAAAATCCCAAAGGTAAAAAAAACACTAATTTTATTATGAGGTCATCTGGCAAGGAGACAAGAGATAAGCCCCAAACTGTCTCCCCAATCCAAGAACTAAGGAATACTTATAGGATGGTGTTTTAGTTTGCTAAAAGCTGCTGGGAGCAACATACCAGAAATGGGTTGGCTTTTGTAATGGGAATTGGTTAGGTTATAGCTTACAGTCTGAGGTTGTAAAAGTGTTCAAAGCAAGGCATCATCAGGAGTTTGGCTGCTGGTAAACCTGTAGTCGTATCTCACATGGCAAGGCACGTGGAGGCATCTGCTTCTCTTCCATATCTCCTTGCTTCAGCTTCTGGCTGCTCTGTCTGTGGCTTCCTCGTTCCTGGTTCCTCTGTGCGCTCCTGGGTTCCTTCTCTCTGTCTCTGCAGCCTTCTTTCTGTGTCTGCTGCTTTTTGTCCACCATTTATAAAGGACTTCAGCAAGAGGAACAAGATCCATTCTGGGTCATGCCTTACTGAAATAATCCAATCAAAGCACTGCCCCTCCCAACTGAAGACAGTCCAATAAAATGTTCCACACCCACAGGAATGGATTAACTTTAAACATGTGATCTTTTCTGGGATCCATAAAAATCTTCAAACTGTCACAAATAAAACCAAAGGGAGGAAGGGACAGTAACGGGGATTCAGGTTGGTGTATTCTGATTGGATGTTTTTAGGACTGTCTAAATATGATTGAACTATGCCACTGAGCCATATCGTACCTTCCTTTTGAGGGACCCCTCACATTTTTTTTCTTTTTTTAATATAAGGGATTCATATAAGTCTCGCTCCCTACACCTCCCACATTTTCTCACATTAACAACATCCTCCATTAGTGTGGTACATTTGTTAGAATTGATGAACACATTTTGGAGCATTGCCACTGAGCATGGAGTATAGTTTACATTGCAGATTACACTCTCTCCCACACAATTTTGTAAGTTATGGCAAGATATATAATGGCCTGTAGCTGTCATTGCAATGTTATTCAGGACAATTCTTATGTCCTGAAAATGTCCCCATATTACATGTATTTCCATCACATTTTGTTTGTTTCTGATGATTCCTCATTCCCATAATCTTGGTTCCAAGGAAGGTGATTTTTGTTCTTAATGTCTCAGGGATAATTCAAGGTGCAGGGGTACAATGTGTCTATGCATGCTTCATTGGTGGCTGAATTTGTAGCTAATTTTGACTGAGGCTAAGTTTGACTGCATGTAAGACGAACTCAGAGAGGAATTTTAGTAATGGGAGAGGAAGGAATTTTAATAAGCAAGAGGTTTTGTTAAAAATCTCTTTTTCTTTTCAGCTAGGACTTTTGGCTAGCTGCCTATTATTTCATTAGCTTCTTCACAACAACATCTTAAAATTTCTTGTTATCATTTCCTTTGGTTGTTGCCTCCTTTTACTCTCTTATTTTGTATCTGATGGTCAATATCACTCCATTGGTGCATTACTTTTGTTTATTTTGGGGAGAGTTTTTTTTTTTTCCTATTCCATAGGTAAACACTGAAAAGAGTTTTGGGGTTGCTTTCCATCTTTTTTTTCTGTGTACTAGTCAATACATTTATTTATTTTAATTTATTAGACATTAGGTGGCATGGTTATTCATTCATTCAATTTTAATTATTACTTTATTAATGATAATTTCTAAATTCTTATCTCAATATTTTCAACCAGTTTCAGTACTTCCCACATGATTTTCTAACTGGTATTTAAAATCAACTGGCCCAAAGTAAAGACCAATATCTATTCTTATACTACTCTTCTACATTTCTTCATCTGTAGAGCCCCAAGGGCTGAACCACCAGATAATTAAATGCTTATCCAGCTTCCTTGCTCAATTTTCTTTGTCTGTGGCTTAAGCCGCCAAACTGATCTTTGATGGCTCCCACTTCCTTATGTATCCTTGGCAATACAATACCACAATTACCTAAGCAATGTTCCTTTCATAATTTCACTCCTTACACTAGCTACTAAGTTAGTTCAGAATTGAATTACTTTTACCAAATAATATTAGTAGTCTCCTCACTTCAGTCTGTCCCCTCCATTCTCCACATTGCTTCAAAGTTAATCTTTCCAAGTGACATAAGAAGTGTTTATGTCACTTCTGTATGCCAATCTTTTTCTGCCTCTTGATGTTCTAATCATGTAAAAAGAAGTTATTCAGTCTGAAGTTCAAGACGCTCTAAATATAATTCCAATCTATGTCTCTGTTTTTCAGTCAAAACCAATTTTTATCACTAAACCTTCCTTTCCTTCTTTCCTGAGCACATGTTATCTCTCTCCTTTTTAAACCCATTTAACACTATTTATCATCATTTACAAGTGCGGAATACCCAACCTAAATAAACTTAAACAAACAAGAGCAATTTTGGTCTCAGGTGACTTGGAAAAAGTGTAGAGTAGCTACTTCAGACATGGTTGTATTCATGAGCTAAAAAGATTTCTATTTCTCAACTCTGCTTTCTTATGTGTTTTGTTCATTCTTTCTAACTGCATTGTGCTCTTTCCAGGCAACTCGGGAATTCAAATAGCACCTGCTAAAGCTGACACTAAAGCTCAAAATCTCAGGGGACTAGAGAAATTTCTCTTCTGTTTCTTAGGGGTCTGTAAACAAATCTTACGGGAGACACAAATCAATCATGTGTTAGTAGTGGTGTGGATGTGGAAGAGTCATAGTTCACAGATTCAAAAGATATAAGGGAGGGATCATTTTCAAAGGAGAAATAGGTTGTTTTACTAGATGATAGAGAAGACAATTGTTTTATACAAATAAATAGATATCTACTAATCACTAAAATTGTTCTTTTATGGCCCATATTAATTCTAAAACACACAAACACACACACTTCTGGTCTTTAGATTTGGAAACTTTCCTCAGGGGAAAGGAGAAACACATTACACTTATGGTGAAATAGTCACATTTCACCTCTGGTGCTTTGTAAAACATGTTCCATGCAGTGAAGTAGAATATAAATAACTATTTGATAAACTGGTGACAATGAAATCTAATTGAAAGAACACCAGTTAAACCACCAGGAAGCCAGAGTGTCAGATCAATCCATTTAACCTTTGTTTTGCAAATAAATACCATACAAAAAAGGCTAGTGATCAAATGGAGGATTCCCAAGATTCCCTCCAACCTTTACAACTCAAGATGGAGATATGTAAGGGGAAAACATTAAATTCTTATGACTACTGTGAATAAAGAACAATTATTTAATAAAACTTGAGGAAAATAAAAATCCTTGTTCTCCTTTCCCAGCATAGAAGACAGGTTTTGAGTAGACATTTCATTCATTTACTTGTTCTCACCTCTCCAGCCGTTCCATGAAGGTAACCAGTTAAGAATCAGAGGTCACAGACAGTGACCTGTGGACTGAATGCGCCGTGAACTTGCTTTATTCCGCCCCCCCCCCCCGCATCATTTAGCTTATTTTTACAATATTGCTGATATCTAGAAGTCAGATTTCACATTAATATTTTGGATTTTTGATGTCTTGAGACAAAAAGTGGAAGTAGGAGAAGGATTAGAAAGAAGAGGAGGAGAAACAGGGAGGAAGACAAGGAAGACCTGATGAGCCATGGGTCCGCATGGCAAGTGCAGCTGGGCGGCAGCTTATCCTTGAGAAAGACCACGTTCTTAGGGCTCCTGCCATCCACCAGGCCCACCCCCCCTCATTTACATTACCACTTGGGTCCTATGACCTTGTGTGTCTGCAACCTATGACCTAAAGTCTTTCTTAATTTAGTAAACCATGTAATAAAAAGTAACCAAAGGTGCTAGTTTTATTGGTTGCATGTAATTAAGGTAGGAGCAATAATTAAGAGGTTCATCCTTATTTCATACCTCATAGTAATTTCTCATATATCCCACAGCTAGGATAAGCACACAGGGGTTATCATCTAACTTTCTAGGTAGTAGAATTGAAAATAATGTACACGCATAGTCAATAAATACGTGCTCTTTGTGAAATTTCAGGCCTTATGAGATATGGTGTTCATTCCTAAAAGGTTAATTTTTTTCTGTCTCCATTATATCACAAATAAATTCAAAGATATATATTGCTGAGTCTTCTCTGAAATGCTACTATGAACAAAGAAGAAGAGAATGGGAAGAGGGTAGAGTTGACCGTCCAGGAGAAGCTCTGAGCTGAGACCAAATATTATCCAGCCTAGCATTCTCCTCATAGGTCTATACTTCATCCCAAGGGGTCTTTGTATTTGGGTTGAATGGGAAAGCAGTCAGTGTATAAGAGAGTTGAAATGACCCAAAACTTACTCTTAAGCTCAGAAAGTAAAAAAATCTGAAGAGTATAGCTGCAGATTACATGCTTCAGTGGACTAACCAGAAAATGTACCTAAAGCAAATGCAAAACATACCTGATAAGGCTTTTCTGGAGCAGCTCAATGAATGTATAATAAAGATTATGAATTGAGCTTTGGAAGTCCCAGTCTTGTCCTTGTGCCCCAAGCAAGCAGATTTGACCAGGGTCTCAGTGTATAACAAATTTTAGCCTCTAAATGATATGTAACTCTTGTAGATATTTGGATTTCTTCTGCAGACATTGACTAAATGCATTGTAAGTACCAGGTAATATATGTCTCCGGCTCCCTGCTTTTAAGGATCACAGTGTTTCAAGGGATAGACAAAGGATGAACCCAAATATCTACGATAAAATGCATTTAAAAGGTGGAGGGACTTTTCTCTCAGAATATTAAGGAGGGAATGACTGATTCAAGAAATACTCATTGTGTTCTTTGTATGTTTTAGGTATTGTGCTTTGAGATCATAATTTAGGTTTTTAAAAAAATATATTAACTGTGAAACATTTACTGGGGTTATCTATCATAAAATTGATGTTTAATATTACTTGTTTGTGTCAGGCAATGAGCCAGCTGGGGAATAAAGTAAAAGGCAGAATCTTTGGTCTCAAGAATTGAGGAAGCTCCCCTTCCACTAGCGGCAGGAAAGAAGATGGCGGAGCCCAGCAAGGGGGAGGAGACAGGATCGGGGAGAAGGGAGGATGGGGAGAGCGGCCAGCATCGTGCGTTGTGTCTGCATCTCCCGACACTCTCACAGCACGCCTCCAGGCAAGTTGGGTAGAAGGATACTCCTGGTATATATCTTCGGTTAAGCCAAAGCAGAAATATATGAGATGAGACCGCTTTCATCCCCCGGCCCATGTCCAGAAAGCCACATGGCAAGGAATTGCTAAAACTAGAATCTGCCTAAATAACTGAAGAACCCACAGAAGTGGGAAAGACACAAAAGATGAAAAGCAATGGAAAGAGATGAAGCTGCCGGTGGACGATTTACCAGGAATTTTGGCTCGACTCTCGAAAATCTAGCTCACAGGTACTTTAGTTTTTCTAGTATAGAAACACAAAGTTAATTTTATTGCTCCAAAAGGAATATTTTGAAACTACAGATCCTCTTTTAGTATTTTTTTCTCACTTGAATTTAATTTGGATTTGAAATCAAATTGTCTGAATTCTATTTACACAGAATTGTAAATGATATTGCACTATAATTGTTGTACTAAATATAGTCTCATTTATTTGCAATTAAAAGTAGAATACTAATCCAGAAAAAAAAAAGAATTGAGGGAGATAAATAACTTGTCAAATATGTGTAATATAATGTTTTAAGGAGAGCTGAGGATCTGCCCTTTATCCTCCTGTGAAACTCTATGCTACATTTAGGGTAATCCAGTAGAGGATGGTAGCTGGTGAATGGAGAAGTGTTCGCTGAGGAGGTGACTACAAAGGAGGCTCTGGTCATGGGTCGATTGTTTTGAAGAGAGAAGAATTGAACACCTCAGCCGTAGGCTGGGACCATAATTCTGGTTAAACATCTTACAATGGGATATTTTGACTTATGAGGAATAGAAAAGAGAATAATTAATTATGCAGCATTTTCCAGCAAACAAAAAGAAAAAATCAGACTGAAAGTTGCTTACCAAAACTGATAAGGATTTCTATCTGTTAGCATAAGCTAACAAGATTTTTGTTAAAGACAAAATTGTTAAGAGTATTTCATATTGGTAAGGATTGTGTACCCTTTATATATGTGTGTGTATATGTTTGAGTATATCTATCTGTGTGTCTGAATATAAAGGCTAAGAAAAGACGAATCACTAGCAATTATAATAGTCAAGACATAACATAGCTTTACTAGAACATTCCCCTGCTCTCCTTATTCCCTAAGTAAGATTATATTAGTTCCTTCTTACATTCATTTATCCACTTAATCATTCAAAAAATTTATTACAAACAACCAGCAAGATGGAGGCAGAGTAAGGAGATCCTAGATTTAGCTTGTGCTACAGGGCAGTTAGTAATCACCCAGAGCTATCTAAAGCACCTGTTTGGGGGCTCCAGGAAACCAGGGGAGCAACCTGCAACATCCTTGAAAGAATGAAAGGAGGATACTGTCCATCTGCAGAGAAGATTTGTGAATAGAGCACTCCATGCCACGGAAGCCAGTGCCCATCCTCCACTGGCGGCACAAGCCGCCTTCGGAGAGATTCTGTGGCTGGAATTGGAAACTCCACCTCTCAAAAATGGGGGAGGAAGAAACAATGGGGCACCAACTTCAGCTACTGATTAGTAAATACAGCAGGCTAAAGTATAATCCTAAGAACAGCTAAAATCTGAACCTCTCCAAGTCAGAAAGAGGCCAGTAGCTGCCATTTTAACTTGGCCCCTGACATAAGGGGAAACAGGACGGACTGAAAATCACAGTGCTAGTGGGGACCTGCTTTCACCCAGATCAGCCTGTAGCCCTAGCCTAGACTTCATCTCTACCTCTAGCAGGGAGGAGGCTGACAGGCACTGCACCATCCTCTCTGGGTAACCTCAGGTACATTCTGCAGGCACAGACTGAATAGTCAGAAATCTACCGGGGCAATTGCAGTCATTTTAGACCCACACGGCATAGATTGCTGCCCACACCTGCAGCTCCATCCTCGCCCTAGTCAGGAGAGAAAGGGGTTTGAAGTTTTATCAGTCTCCAGGCAACTACAGTCTAGGCCTGCATGAGGTGGATTTTTACACACGTCTGTGGCTCTGTCCCTACCCCTGGCAAAGGAGAAAGTTGGGAGAAGCATCATTGGTCCCTTGGGAAATGAGGGTAGCTTGAGCCTCCAAAGCTTAGAGCACCAACTATATCCTTGGCTCCTACTACACAACCAGCAAGGGAGAAAGGGCAAGAAAGTACTAAACTAAAGAGAGTAACTACACCCAGAATAAATACATCTAGTAAGCCAGATGCCAAGACACCAACAAAAAATTACAATCCGCACCAAGAAACGGAAGATGTGGCCCAGTTAAAGGAACAAGATAAGCCTCCCAATGACATAAAGGAGTTGAGATTACTAGTCATAGATGTTCAAACACATCTCCTTAATAAATTCAATGAGATGGCTAAAGAGATTAAAGATATTTAGAAAACATTGGATGAGCACAAAGAAGAATTTGAAAGCATACATAGAAAAATAGAAGATCTTATGGGAATGAAAGATGCAATAATTAAGATGTCTATCTTACCCAAACTAATCTACAGATTTAATGCAATCCCAATAAAAATCAACACAGCATTTTTAAATGAATTGGAAAAACTAACTACAAAATTTATTTGGAAATGTAAGAGACCCTGAAATGCCAAGGACATATTGAAAAAGAAAAATGAAATTGGAGGTATCATACTACTTGACTTTAAAACATAATACAAAGTTACAGTGGTCAAAACTGCACGGTATTGGCACAAAGATAGACATACCGACCAATGGAACCAAATTGAGAGTTCTGATATAGATCCTTGCATAAACAGTCATCTGATATTCTACAAGGCCACCAAGCCCACACAGTTCTGAGAGAATGGCCTCTTCAACAAATGGTGCTTGGAGAATTGGATATCCATATCCAAAAGAATGAGGGGGCAACACTATTTCACAGCTTATACAAAAATCAACTCAAGATGGATCAAAGATCTAAATATAAGAACCGAGACCATAAAGACCTTGGAAGATAATGTAGGAAATCATCTACAGGACCTTGTAATAGGGAATGGATTCATGAACTTCACACCCAAAGCACGAGCAGCAAAAGAAAAAATAAATGAGATCTCCTCAAAATTAAAAACTTTTGCACCTCAAAGGGCATTATCAAGAAAGTGAAAAGGCAGCCTACCCAATGGTAGAAAATATTTGGCAACCATATATCCGATAGAGCCTAATATCCTGCATATATAAAGAAATCCTACACCTTGAAAATAAAAAGACAAACAACTCATTTATAAAATGGGCAAGCGACCTGAAAAGACACTTCTCCAAGGAAGAAATACAAATGGCTAAAAAGCACATGAAAAGATGCTCAACATCACTAGCTATTAGGGAAATGCAAATCAAAAACTACAATGAGATACCATTTTACACCCATTGGAATGGCAGCTCTTAAAAAAACAGCAGACTATAAGTGTTGGAGAGGATGTGGAGGAATGGGAACCCTCATCCACTGCTGGTGAGATTGTAGAATGATCCACCCACTATAGAGGACAGTTCGGCAGTTTCTCAAAAAACTAACTATAGAACTTCCATATGATCCAGTAATTCCACTGCTGGGTATATACCCAGAAGAATTGAAAGCAAAGACACGAACAGATATATGCACACCAATGTTCATAGCAGCATTATTCACTATTGCCAAAAGTTGGAATCAGGTGCCCATCAACAAATGAATGAATAAACAAAATATGATACATACATACAATGGAATATTACTCAGGTGTAAGAAGCAATAAAGTGCTAACGCACAGGATAACATGGATGAATCTTGAGAACCTTATGTTGAGCGAAGCAAACCAGGCATTGAAGGATGAACAGTACATGACCTCACTGATATGAATTAAGGAAATTGAGCAGATTCAGAGAGGCTATTGTCTGGAAGATAGGTTTACAGGAAATAGGGAGTAGAAGGTTGTGAACCATTACCCATATGGATGCAATCTATTGTAAGGTGAAAGTATAGTTGCATATTGAAGGGATAGGACAGGAGGGTAGTGATATTATTGGGTTGGGTTTTGCATGGTTGACAGGTGGATAGATTGGGAAGCATGGTTTAGAAGGTCCAGGGTACTGGGGGCATGGTTGAGAGAGGGACCAGGTGAACACTGGGGATTTGCAGATATGTGTTTGAAAGTACAAAGTTGGGAATACTCTTATGGCAATATGACAAGGAAAGGTTACTTGTTTAGGGTGTTGGATGGGTCGGGGCATTCAGGACAGGGTGCATGTGGAGCAGGTTTCTAAGGAGTGTGTGAATGATCATTCTGCCATGATGTGTTGTATCATTATGTGAGACCCACATAATGAGTGGGAAGGAGTTTGACTCTCATCCCTGGGAGGACTGATTTGTTCAGAAATAGACAGGCGGGAGTCTCTTGAGAGCAAGGGAGGTTCCTAATAGGGGAGGACAAACCAGTGTGTCAAGACCTCAGTATTGTTGCATGTAACTATGAATCTTGTCATCCAATAAGTCAAGCCAGGGTTTCACCATGGGCCCCGGGGGGAGGGGAAGGGAGGAATAGAATAGATCGAACAGGGGCTATTTAGTGGACAATGGAAATGTTCTGCATGATCTTAAAGTGTTGAACACAGGACATGGTAAATATCATCAAAATTTATAAAAGTGTACCATATAAAATATAAACCATAGTGTAAACCATTGACCATGTTTGGTAGCTATGTTTCACTATTTGTATATCAGTTATAACTATGGTACCATTCACATATAAAAAGATATTAATATGGGGAAGAGGAAAGGGGGAGGATGTTGGTTATATGAGTCTCCTGTATTCTATGTATGACTTAGCTGTGACCTAAAAGTTCTTTGAAAACAAAATGAAAAATAGTGAGACACTGGGGAATGAATGGAAGAAGGTTCTATGGTACAGACAGGATGCCAGATATTGCAGTGATTTTTTTAAATATTTTTCATTTTTTTAAATATCCCAATCTTTGAATTTTATTTTATTTTTAGTGTTTTAAAAATTTTATGTATTTTATCTCTTATATTTAAACTTCTCATTAATATTTCATTTTCTTATTATTTGTATTAGGCTAATGTAATGGCTTCATCTTTGAAGAAGCTTTGGGTCACAGATGGATTACAACTGGGAAGGGGGAGGATCGTTGGAGTGGGGTGTCAGGGGATGCATGGAAGGAAGTTCACCTGAGCACACATATAAGGCATGTAAAAATGTTCAAATGTTCATGGGATATTGTCACAATGGGTGGAGACTCACACGATAACCATCCTGGAGAGCTCTGCCACATTCTCTAAGGGAGCAGCAACATTCCCCCAAGGTGCAGGGGCAATGACTGGTGAAGGAGGCTGATCTGCTGATGGGCTCTTGATATTGACGACTAGGCTTATGAGACTTTGCTCTAGAAATTGAAACTTAGCCTACTGTTTTGGAGTGCCTAACGGTTGCCTCTTGAGAGCCTCCTTGTTGCTCAAATGTGGCATCTCTAAGCCAAGCTCAGCATATGCATTACCTTCCCCCCAGTGTGGGACATGACTCCTGGGGATAAGCCTCCCTGGCACCAAGGGATTGCTACCAAGCACCAACTAGCAATACAACTGGAAACAGACCTCGAATAAAAGGGGGAAAAGGTAAAGATAAATGAATTTATATGGCTAAGAGACTTCAAAGTGAGTCAGAGATCATCCCAGAGGTAACGCTTACACACATCTCAGCAGGATCTCATAGACTGCCAAAATGGATACTACCCCAAATAGTGGGGCTCCTGATGGCTCTGGAGACACCCAGATCCTATGGTCTGGGTGGATAGCTCCAGAGTTTGGTGCCTTGCCAGTGGGCCCTACTTTGGAGTTTGTGCTTCTAAGAGTGACAGAGTTGGACTCAATTATGTCTTCCCTGCATATGGCTCATATGTCCCCTCTATTTAAACCTATAGTTGGTGCTGGACTTTGTAGGTGTACATCTAGAGACTCAAGTCTTTGGGCTGTCCATGTGCCAGCTGGGCCGGGAACCTCAGCAGAGTTGCAACACATACTCTACAGCTCATTGGACTCACCCAGGACAACTGGCAGGGAAATGATGATGGACAATGGCAGTCTCAGGGAACAGAGAGAGTCTGCAGCTGCAGGCAGGATAGTCCTATCCATCTTCCCCATGGAAAATAAGCCCCCTCTCAGTTGAAGGTGGAGTGGATGTCACCATCCTAGACTCATTGGGATTGGGGAAAGAACTATGGACTAGAGTGGACTTACTGGTATTCTACTGTAGACATATTGTGATTCTAGAAATGGAAGAAATTACAACATTGATGTGGAGGCAGTAGCTCCTGGAGGCTCTGGGGGCAGGGAGAGGGAAAAGCAATTGTAATACAGGGACTTTTTGGGGACTTGTGAATCATCCTGAGTGATGTTGCAACGACAGATATAGGCCATTTTATATCATCACACAATTTGCAAAACTGTGTGGGAGAGAGTGTAGACTACAATGTGAACTATGGTCCATGCTTAATGACAAAGCCCTGGGATGCGTTTATCAATTGCAATGAATGTGCCACACTAATGAAGGATGTTCATGTGGGAGAGTGTGGGAGTTGTGGTTAGTGGGGCATATTGAAATACCTATATCTTTTGTGTAACATTTATGTAATCTAAGTA
>JAQZBX010014194.1:0-38893 GCA_029593785.1 Cabassous unicinctus
TGTCACTGTTGTCATCCTATTCTTTGTACCTTGTTCATTCCTGTATCTAAGACCTTTGACTTCCTTCTCTGCTGACAAAGCTGTGACCATGGTTTTTACCCTAATAACTCCTATGCTGAACCCCTTAATCTATACCCTCAGAAATGCAGAAGTGAAAAATGTCATGAAGAAACTCTAGGATCAAATAAGGAAGAAAGGTGATCAATAAATATTGACTACAATATTTAGGAAATAATTTTAGTTATACTTTATAGAAATGTATTCCCCTTTTGAATTGATTAAATGTGGGATATTCTTGATATTGCCTGGATCAATTTTTTAGGAACTCACATATAATGGGCAGGAATGACATACATTATGCACAATTGACATAGTGCTTAAAGTTCATGAAAATGTCAAGGGTCCATGAAATGTTTCAATTTATTTAAAAATAAAATATAATTTTCATGTTTTTGATGGAGGAATCAGTCTATGAAGACAAGTTAATAATATGCCACAAAAGTCATAATGGAGCCCTGTTGTGGATATAAAATAGATCAACAGAAATATTGTGAACAGATTTTATATGCAAAAATACAGCGGGAATGGAATTTTATTTTAAAAGAAGAAAAGAACTTTCTATGAATTAGTTTAAGAATAATAGGTAAAGAAACTTCAAGAAGTACTTTCATCAAAATACACATTTTTCCTTTTACCTGCCTAAGTTTGAGAAATTTTTAAATGTTCTTCTACCATAACAGTAAAATATGTTTTCAAGTTGTAATCCCAAGAAGAGAGCATTTGCATGCAAAGGAACTTTTTTAAAATTATATCACCACCATTCTCTGGAGCATAAAGCTGACTGCAAAAAAAAATTGGAAGCAGACTAGGCTGGAGGAGAAGTGATACAACTGATAAAATTTGTAGAGTTAAGGCAGAAAATTGAAGTCTGATTTTAGACACTAATGAAAGGTAAATTCTGGAAACAAAAGAGTTGTTGTAAGATATTACCAGTGATGTAAGAATGAGCTTGTGTCATGGAACTGTACAACAATGACCACAACTCTGGATTATAAAAAAGAATCCATACAAGGACATAATGAATTGCTAAGAGATTCAGAAACACATTCTTGGAGCCAGAGATTAAGAGCTTTGTCTCTGGCATTAATTAGCCCTGTTAGCAAGTTGCTTCATCTCTGTGCATTCATTCCTTAATCTGTAAATGGGAAATAACAGTCCTTACTTCCTTAAACAGTGAGATGAAACTTATTATTAGAAAAATGACAGCTGAAAAATAATGGAATTCACTGTAACACTGTACATCCTTCAAAGAAATCATCAGAACACTTAAGTTGACTTATTCTCCTTTTCAAGGTCAGTTTTCCATTTTTCCCTATATACCCCTCCCATTTCAATGCATCCAGGAGCCTTTTACTCCATCAGTTAAGTTTTTGTTGTAATTTCCATTTCTCCCTCATCAAACTAAGTGTACCTATAGATAAGATTGTAGGGCCTGGGAAATTCCGGGGGCCTGGAGGGAGCCTCATCAGAATAATTTTGTTTAGAAGAGTTTTAAAGAAGAATCCTTAACTGTCTCCTTTTAAGTTTAAAAATGCATAATAATACAAAGATAAGAAAAATAAGCGGGATGTTCTTACCATCAATAAGCATCTATTCTTAAGATTAGCATATATACTTCCAGTCTTTACACAGGTCATTTTTCCTTTTATAAATATACAACATAATATATGTATATATTGTCCTTTTTAAATTAAAATGTAAAAAAATAAAATAAAATCTCCTCTTCTCTTTTACTCATCTCTGCTAGGAATGAATCGCTAATGAGAATTAAGTAATATTCTTCCAATCCTTAAAAAAATATCACCGGAGTTCACAAGCACACACACTGACTCACACATGTACACACATACAAAATAAATTTGTTTTTTTGTGGTTTCTTTTCCTACTAATGTTATCATGCTAGAAGCAAAATTCAGCAACTTGTATGCTCACCATTTGTTTTACAGCTACAGCTCTATTAATAAATAGCAATTCAGTTGATTTAACTACTGTACAGTAATCCACCATATCTGCCAGTTCTTATTTAAGCATTGCCTACTGATAGATATCTAATTGCTTTCATTTTTATTACAAGCAATTATATAGTAAATATCCTTGTATATGGCTCCATGTAAATATGCATGACGTTTTCAACAAATAAATACCTTAAACAAGTAAAAATGGTATTTTATTTTATTTTATTTTATTTTTAAGAGATAATAGTAATTTTCGGTGATGACAATGCTCCTTCCAGTAGTGTTTTGGAGTATTTGCTACATCTCATTTTTGGTAACACTTGGTATTATCTGTTGTTTCAGTCTTTGACAAACTATTATGTAAAAATAGCATCTTATTGCTCCCATAATTGGTATTTTGCTGTTATTTTTTAGGTTGGGCATATTTTAAAATATTCATATGCACAGTAAGTTTCGTTTTCATGTATTTACTTATTCATCTATTGTTTGATTAACTTTCTTCTCATTTGTAAGAGTGCTTTATGTATTCTTATTTGAGTGATATATATTTTCAAATATCTCTCTTATGCAGTGACTGCTCCTTTAGCTTTTTTATGGCATCTTCTTGTCATTCACAAAAGCTTTAATTATTAAATGGCCATATTTTTCAATCCATTTTGTACTTTATGTCTCATTTCAGAAAATTTGGATCATGACTATATTAAGTACTCTCTTCTAACAATTTTTGAAAAGGACTTTTTGCATATAGTATTGTAGAGGTCTAATTTTATTTTAAAAACCTTAAATGGTTTCACATTTTCTTATAGGACTGAGACCAAAGACCTATCAGGCTTACATGATTTTCCTTGATATTACCACTATGTTTCCTCTTTTCCTATACAAAAGATAAGTTTATTATTAATTATGAGAGTCTACACTGTTGAAGGATGAAACCAGGAAAGGATATGACCAGATTTTGTAAAACAGTGGAAAGGATAGGATGAATAAGGGCATATATTTCAGAATCCAGAGCATTAAAATTCCTTGAAGTTTGAAACAGGAAGTGTTAGGAGAAATAAAAGGAAATGGCACTCTTCATGAGTGGCCAAAAAGTAAACTATTCTACTCTGAGGGCAGCATATATTTCAAACCTCTTAGAGATGGAAAAGCAAAAGATTATCATAGAAAAGGCTTGAAAAGATAGGAAAAGAAGATTTACAGTTTTAAGTAAGTTTTGGATTATTCCATTTAGAAAAATTAGTCAATTATCACCTACTTTATCATTTGTTATCCATCTGTATTTCTTATGCTGTGAAGAGCTTTCACATAACATTTTTTCCTCTTCATTTCTCAGATTGTAAATGAATGTATGCAACATGGGTGTCAGAATACCATAAAATAAGAATGCCTTGTTTTTGTCTATGGATAATTAGATGATGGAGGCATATAGTAAATATACAAGGCACGAAGAACAAGGCATCAGCAATGAAGTGGGCCGTATAGATGGAGAGAGCTTTGTGTCTTCTCTCTACACTGGGACCTCAAGGTGTGCAAGATGAGAATGTAGGAGGCAGCCAGCATGAGGAAGTTCAACAGGCAGATCACACCACTGTTGGTGACCACCAGCAGGGCAAGGACATATGTGTTGGTGTAGGTGAGCTCCAGTAAAGGGTTCAAGTTGTAGATGAAGTGATTGATAACATTGAGCCCACAGAAGAGCAACTAAAGGATGAGAAGAAGCTGAACCAATAAATGCAGGAAGTGCCCCAGCCAAGCCAACCCACCAGCAGGGCATAGAGATGCCCGGTGATGATAGTCATGTAGAGAAGGAGCCTGCAGATGGCCATGTACCAGTCACAGGCCATTACTCTGAGCAAGATACTTTCAATGCCTCTGAAAAATGGATTCCCAAAGTTGAGTCATGTAGGCTTCATAAGAGATAGCTCTTTCCTCATAAAAGGAGTCAGCAATAAGTTTAGGAGCTAGAGAGGAAAAGTAGCATGTGTCAATCAAGGACAGGTTGGCCAAGAATAAATACATCGGTGAGGTCATGGTGGGGCTAGATGTGATGATGACCGCAAAGAGCATGTCACAAACTGTGAGCACATTGATGACAAGAGAGTCACAAAGTGAACTCTCTCTACCACCAATTCTATGAGAGGCCCATGAAAAATTCTGTGACTTTTGTGGTATTTCCATAGATTCCAAAGACACTGGGAATATGGAGATACAGTTTGTCTATAAATTTGAGAAAGTAACAAAATTCTAACAGAGTTAGTTTGTGTGTTGGCAGTGGGGGACACTGAAAATCTTTTTCAGCCACACCCACTTTCCTTTTTGGACTCTTCTCCTTCTTATCCCTTTCTATTCCAAAATTCAGAAATCAATTTATTTTGGTAACCACATTTTTTCTTCTTCTCTTGGCATGGTAATATACTTTTATTTAAAGTGTGCTATTCCCTTTAGTTTATAGGGTGGATTCAAAGTAAAAATGGTTGGTGAGCATCAGTAAATGATTCTATTAAATGATTATCTGCCTGTTCTGTACATAAGGGAAGCTTCCAGTGGTAGGTAGAACATATCTCCTTTCTTACTCAGCTATAAATTATAAATTTATCTGGCAAAACATTCCTATCCACCCTTTATTCTCCTGATGATTTTAAGGAAACAACTGTGTCTATATTGGTTTGGGTGAAAGAAAAAACTGTCATTAACCCCATCAACCCACCCTTTTCTTACAAACACAGGCCCTCTTAAATTAGCTGAATCTTCCAAAATGTTTAGGGTCTGATGCTCTGTATGATAAGAATTAAAGGAGAACCATTACGTGTCATGAGAAAAGAAGACATACAAAAGTAAAAAGTGGAGGATAAAATATATTTGCATTGATAAGAAAGCTTCCTTCTTATCTTCTCTCCAAGCTTTATTACAAGAAGTAAAAAACTGCTTCTACAAGAGCAAGTCTTCAGAATACGATGCTATGGCCAAGAGCACACACTACAGAGGTAAGAGCCAACACCGATGTAGCACTTAATCTTTGCCCAGCACTCTCCTAACTTCTCAACATAGATCAGCTTGTTTAATCTACACATTATCCTCGTGAGGCAGATTATTGTTTTTTCCCCATTTTTCAGGGTAGGAGAATGAGCCAGACATTTACTTACCACTCAGCTTAAAAGTTTAAGGACTGGTGCTTGAACCTAGACAGTTTAGCTCCAGAACACGTATGCTTTGCCTACTACACTGCAACTTACACAGAGCCAAGTACTTTCTTGACCATTTATTCACTGTGTAAAACTTCAATTTCTTTTTCTCTAAAATGAAGATAAGAATACAGCTACACTCTGAAGTTGCAGAGAAAAGTAAATGAAATGTGCATGCAAGTGTTTGCTCAGAGACTTGCAATAATAAACTTTTAATAAATGCCATCTCTGATTCCCACTATCATCAACACCATGGGCAGTAAATTCCTCATGTGGTTGAAGGTGCAAAGGACCTAAATGCAAGACTTTAGAACAGGCTAGGCATTGATATGAGTTTAACTTTATGTTAAATATGAAAAATGTCCTGCTTCTTATCCTTTTTCAGAACACAAGAGGTTGCAGAAAATGTAATCAGTTTAAGTGTTATACATTGTAGCCAAATAATGAACTTTAGGCTCTAATTTTAAAACTCTAAAATGATTCACCTCTGTGATTCAAACTTGTGAGAGTAAAAAGTAAATTAATTGTAAAAAAGTAGCAAAGAAAGGAAGACAGAAGGAACCGAACCTGGGACCCCTGATATGGGAGGGAGGCATCTAATCACTTGAGCCACCTCCATTCCATGCTTTGTTGTATCTCTCATTGTGTTTTTCTTCTTGTGTTTCTTGTTGCATCATCTTGTTGCATCAGCTTGTCATTCCTGCTCATTGTGCCTGCTTACTGTCTTCTTTAGGAGGAACCAGGGACCGAATCAGGGACCTACCATGTGGTAGGTGGGAGCTCAAAACCTTGAACCACATATGCTTCCCTACACTGCATTTTTATTTCAATTGTATTTAAATTTTATTCAACTAAAAATAATAAACTACAGAAAACATATTGGCAGGGTCTGATGATACTGACACTTCACCAGGATTTCTTTTTCCATCTTAACATCCTGGAAAGGTGGACTTGGAAGGGTTCTTAAGACAACTTCAAGCATCTCATCCCATAATTGACTGTTTCACATCAATAAACTTCTGGATGAAATTCTAATTGAGGAAATGCATGTTCATGACTTATAAATCCTTTAGGACACTAGCATGGCACATTCATGTTGAGAATGTTCTTTTTCCTAAATCTAACCTTCTGATTAGATTTCATTCTACCCTGCAGCCATTCAGAAATTCCAGAAAAAAAAAACATGTCTAGATTGTGAATAAGCAGGTCCCCAATTGGAGATAAAAGTTAGGAAATGAAGTTAGGAGATGTTCTCTTTTCTCCAACTTCTCTTTCCTTTTCAGCTACTGCACATCAGATATGCCTGAGGAGTAAACCTTGTCTGCCTTTGGTGGAAGAACCAAAGCTCCAAAACAATCCAGAGCTGTTCTGACTCAGCACTTCCTCTCCCATCACGTCCAGTTGATAAGTCACATTACAATAACAATGTCTGCTGAGGTACAATAACATAATGTTAAGAGCTCACAACTAGAAATCACATCACTGTTTAACTGTGGCCATATTTGCTTATATATAAATGCAATAATAATATCTTCCTCATGTGGACTGTATGACAGTCAGATGTGATACCACACTTAAAAAATTGATTATAATATAAAAAATGTTCATTATTTATTTGTTCTCATTGTATTCACATCTCCTTTACGTCCTCCAAACTTTTCAGGGAATCTCAACTTCACCATCAGATTTTTCAGTGGAGAGATCATGCAGGCATAAAGATTTATGAATTATAGGGACTTGGGAACCTGTATTGAACACTTCAAAATATGGCCTTACTTTTCTGTGAATTTCTTCATTTTCCCAGAATCCAACTATCTGTTAAAGAAATGAAGACCAGCTCATATATGAGTTGAAAAATTATTGCCAGGATCTGAGTATGGCAATACCAGACCTCTCAATTCCTATACAGAAGGTGACAATAGACAACTAATAGTTTGATCTATGTGTAATGCCATTCTAAGTGTTACATGCATTACCTCATATAACCCCATGGCAATCTTGTGAAATATGGCCGTTCTTATCCCTTTTGTTCAGATGTGGGCTATAAGACAAAAAGAAGCTAAGAAAATCCCCAAGGTCACATAGTAAGGAGAAGAGCCAGCCCTAGGAGGTGCAATTTATTGTATTCCAAAGCTCTTCCTCTAAAGCAAGAAAAATAACTTAAAACAGAGAGCAGGTTCTCTAGCTTGCTTTTGTCTATCGTCAGTTCATCATCAGTAGAATATCAGTTTTCACTAACCTAGATGTTTTCACATTTTTTTTTCTTCCTCAGTCCTCCTTATTACTCTGTGAAACAGATATTATTAGGATTGTTTTTTAGGCTTGGATAAGCTCATGCACCCATACCCCCTATGACAAGAATTTTCAGTACCCTGCATCCCAGAATTAGAGATCACTTCTCAACCACAGGCATAATATGCTGCTAACGTACCTCAGCCAGCACTCTGTCCTCCCTTGGTCACAGACACCACATCCACGAACTTGGCTGGAGGTGCTAATTCTAACCAGAAATGAAAGTTCAGAGTACCTTTAACTCCACCTTGTGCCTGAGCAATAAACATTTAAATATATACCTGTAATCAAACATGAAAGTGTTTATAGGGAAAGACTCTGCAGTTTCCTGGCCTGGAATTATTTGTTTCTAAAATTTCAATCCATTTGAATTCAGACTCTGAGGAACCAAAAGAGATATCTCCAGTCTTATTACAGGGTTCTAAAGAAAAGTCTAAAAAGTGCTGCTGACGTCTTAGACTTGCTAATCCAGAGAAGCTTTTATTTGTTACTAGGTTCATGGTACCTTTAGTTCCCAATCATTCTGATTTAATATAGTTTGCTATGTTCTGTTCTTTAAATCAGGTTAGCATAAAGTTCAAGAGACTTATATAATATACTTTATCTGGTGACTAAGAAAGTAAGACTGGCAAATGTGTAGCTAGGACACTTCAGAAAAGATATCCTTCAATGCCTAGGTTTCTCCCCATAAATTTCCTTTGAAGCCTAAAGTTTTGGAAGCTCTGAATAAAGAAATTCTTATCTTTCCTGGAATGCTTATGGACCACATTCACAGGTTGTTGTGAGCATATTGAGTAAAATTAAACTCACTGCACAAACAAAGATTTACTTTGTCTCCCTTAGCAATCAGTTTCAAGTCATGAATTGGGGTAAAAGAATGTACACTTAAGGTAAAAATGGTTAAACTTGTAAAGCAATAGTTCCTTAGGGATTATTGATTGCTAACTGCAAAGAGTTCTCTACAAATAAAATGCCATTTCCTGGAATTAACTTGTTGCTTCTTCCCCAAATGCATTCAGAGAGTTAGGCACATCCAGTCACTATTTTACTCATAGTTTTGCTCAGTGTTCAATGTACAAGTAAATTATATTTAAACACTTGTCTACTATCACTTATCTTTTGAATAAAGACTGACATACCCAGTCCACCTAAAATAGCATTCACTCGAGTTATTATGGACACAGACCTAAGATAAGAAAGTAAAATTTGTTTTAAAAAATTATTTTACTGATTATAAAAACAAAATGTTCACTTTCTAGAAAAAATAGGATCAGAAAACTGATAAAAGGAGAAAACAAAAATTGACCCTTTATTCCATAAATCACATAAGAACTGTTAATCTTTAATGCATTCACTTTGGGTGTTTTTCTATGTATATAACTCTTTTTATACAACTGAAATCATAACATATAATCTTACTATATCTTGAGTTTTCCACTCAATATTATATTGAAAATAACTTTCCATGTCCTGAATCTTACAAATCACTTTAATGTACCTGATATTTCATAGGCATACATGATAATTCATTTAAACATAACTACTTAGGGAGACATTTGGGTTGACTTCCTTTTTCCACTGTTATTTTTTAAAATTGTGAAAAATAACCAGTATGTAAAATTTTGGCCATATTTTTCAGTAATAGATCCTAAGAGTGAAGAGTGAAGAAAAATTTATACTAACACATGAACTGGATAATATACCTCAAAAACATTTGCTAATATACCAATTAAAGTATTTCACTATTATGTTGCATTTGTTTGCTGGCTTATGAAATACAGAATATTTTTAGATGTCTAATTTTTTCCTAAGAATTATTTTATCATTAATTTTGCCTTTTATATAAAGCTGTGAATAAACATTTTTCTTTATTTTTAAAATCAATTTCTATGAAAATGGTTTTCTACCACACTTGTTTTGATTACTTTTCCAGTGTGTTCCAAGAATTCATGTAGTTGAATCCATCATTTTTGTCTTTTTATGACACTATTTTTTTTTCCTTAACATGTGCATCTCCATTGAGAAATCAGATACATATTTATCCCTCTGGTTTATTTATTTTTGAACAATTTTATGGTTTATTTTAACAATTTAATACATACAATTCTCTTTTTCACTGTATTTCTTTTTTGGTAGATTGACATTAAAAGAAGTCTTATTTTGTTTTGAAAAATGCCTATAAGTTAATGAAAATCTTTATTGCCCCTACTGAACTATTCTTAATATTATTTTAAGTATTTTGTGAATTAATGTCTTTTGAGGAATTGACCATAAATACTTCTTATTGGACTTATCTAAGTTCATTAGTTTTATTAGTATTTTTAAAACTCAATATACTATTTTTCTTTTCATTTTTTAAATTTTTTAAAAAGATATTTGGATTACATAAATGTAACAGAGAATATACAGGGGATTCCCATATGCTCTTCACCCCACACCTTCCACATTTTCCCACATTAGCAACATCTTTCATTAGTGTGGTACTTTCATTGCAATTGATGAAAATATTTTAAAACATTCCCACTAAGCATGGATTATAGTTTACATTGTAGTTACACACTCTCCCACTCAATTCTGTGGGCTATGGCAAGATATATAATAGCCTGTATCTGTCATTGTAATGTCATTCAGGATGATTCAGGATGATTCCCAGGTCCTGAAAATGTCCCTGCTTTACAACTGCTCTACTCTCAGAACCTCCAGTGACCACTGCCTCCACATCAAACATCTAATTTCTTCCATTGCTAGAATCACAATAAGTCTACAGTAGAATACCAGTAAATTCATTTAGTCCATAGTTCATTTTCTAATTCTGAGGATTCTAGGATGGTGATGCCCACTCCACCTTTAATTGAAGTGGGGTGGGGGAGTGGCCTTTACCACATATGGCCAATGGTTGGGAATCTCTTCATTGCACTTTTAGACACTCTCAGTTCCTTAGTATGTTGGTTGAATTTATCACCTAATATTTTTCTGTCTGTGTGCCTGATTTCTGAATCAAATTTTTTTTCCTAATATAATTGTTTTTTTTCCTAACTTCTTGAGTTGAACATTTAGTTCATTTATTTCTCCTTCAGTCCATTTATTTTCTTTCTTAATGTTATAAGAACAAATATTTCATGGATAAAAATATTGATATGAGGTTTTCTCATTTTTTTCTTTTACCAAAAATTTAGAAGTTGTGGAAATCAATATTTTTAACTTTAGGCTACAAATTCTGACCTAAATACTAATGATATTCTTCATTTCATCTATACCTTTTGTTATTTTCTTACATAATATATTTTAAAAGTTACACGTAATAAGTCTAAAACCCATACACAACATTACATGGCCACCAATCAATTAAAACAAAATACAAAAATTGTCTGTCTAATTCTGTTTCATGGATTGGAACACTAAATATCAGTGAGATGTCAGTTATACCAAAACTGTTCTACGTATTCAATGCAATCCCAATAAAATTCCCAAGAGCCTTTGGTATAAATAAAAAAGCCAATAATCAAATATATTTGGAAGTGTAAGGAACTCCGAATAGCAAAAAATGTCTTAAAAAATCAGAATGAATTTGGCGAACACTCACTTCCTAACTTTAAAGCTTATTACTTAGCTACAGTGGTAAAAACAAAATGGTACTGGCATAAGGACAAACAGATTGACAAAAAGAACTGGATTAAGAACTCAGAAATTGACCTTCACATCTACAGTCAAGCAAATTTTTGACAAGGCTGTTAAGCCCACCCAGCTGTTGCAGAGCAGTTTATTCAACAAATGGTGCTGGGAGAACTGGATAGCCATATCCCAAACAAAGAAAGTAGACCTCTATCTCACACCTTATTCAAAAATTAACTCAAAATGGATCAAGGACTTAAATATAAAAACAACAATCATAAAACTAGAGTAAAATGTAGGAAAACATCTTCAAGATCTTGTGGTAAGTGGTAATTCTTAAACCGTATGTCCAAAGCACGAGCAACAAAAAGAAAAAAATAGATAAATGGGATCTCCTCAAAATTGAACACTTTTGCACCTCAAAGGACTGTGTCAAAAGGGTGAAAAGGCAGCCAACTCAAAGTGAGAAAATATTTGGCTATACATATCTAATAAAGATTTAATATCCATGATATATAAGGAAATAATACAACTCAATAACAAAAAGACAAAGTATCAGATTAAAAAATGGGCAAAAGACTTGAAAAGACAACTGTCCAAAGGAGAAATACAAATGGTGAAGAAACACATGAAATAATATTCCATACCACTAGCGATTAGGGAAATGCAAATCAAAACTACAATGAGATATCATTTCTCACCTATTAGACTGGCTGCTATTAAAAAGTCAGAAAACTATAAATATTAGAGAGGATGTGGAGATTTAGGAATGCTTATTCACTATTGGTGGGAATGTAGAATGGTACAGCCACTGTGGAGGACTGTTTGGAAGTTTCTAAGAAATTTGAATATAGACTTGCATTGGGACTCGTCAATATCATTGCTAGGTATATACTCAGAAGAACTGAGAGGAGTGAAACGAATAGATATCTGCACACCGATCTTCATAACAGTGTTATTCATGATAGTCAAAAGTTGGAAACAACCCAGATGTCCATCAACTGATGAATGAATAAACAAATTGTGGAATATACACATGATGGACTATTATGCAGTGGTAAGAAGAAATAAAGTCATAAAAAATATGACAACATGGATGAACCTGGAGGACATTATGCTGAGTGAAGCAAGCCAGACACAAATGGAAAACTACTGTATGATTGCCCTATTATGAACTAAGTGTGTTATGTGAAATATAAATATATTATTTGAAATATGAATATGAGTAGAATTGCATATATAAGAACATTTTTCCTTGAAGCTGAACATATGTAAGTTAATACTACACAATGTTAATATCATCTTAATAACATCTTTCAATTCCTCTGGCCCCAATCTTTTGCCTCCAAGGGAAAATAGAAAGAGGCAAGGAAATAAAATAAGAAGAACAAAATCTCAAAGTGAAAACTTAAAACAAACACAGAACCACCAGCTAAATAAAACTCTATAGCGGAGAGAGAACCTAATCAACTGAATAAACCCATCTAGATAAAATGATGACTAGAGGTCAGCAAAAAATTACAAACCACAGTGAGAAACAGGAAAACATGGAACAGTCCAATGAACAAGCTAAAAACCAGGAAGAGATGCAGAACATTGAACAACTAATCAAAGGTTTCCAAACAAATATCATGGACCAACTTAATGAAGTGAAGGAAGAGTTTAAGGATATTAAGAAGACACTGGGAGAACATACTGAAGAAATCATAAACATACGTAAAAAGATAACAGATATAATGGTGATCAGTGGCAAAATCCAAGCAATCAAAAAGATGCAGGATTCACATAACAGCAGATTTGAACAGGCAGAAGAAAGAATTAGTGATGTGGACAACAGTACATTTGAAATCAAACAGAGAGTAGAACAGATAGATAAAGAGATAGAAAAAATCCAGCAGGGACCCAGGGATTTAACTGACAACACAAAATGCACAAACATATGCATTATAGGCATCCCAGAAAGAGAAGAGAAAAGAAAGGGAACAGAAGGAGTGTTGAAGGATATAATTCCTGAAAATTTCCCAACCTTATTGAGAGAGATGGATGTGTAGACCCAGGAAGCACAGTGCAACATAAACAGTATAAATAGCAACAAGCCAACTCCAAGACAAATACCTGACAAAATGTCCAATGCTCAAGACAAAGAGAAAACACTCAAGCCAGGAAGAGAAAAGAGAACCATCACATAAAAGGGAAGCACAATAAGATTAAGGGCTAATTACTCATCTGAACCCATGGAGGCAAGTAGACAGTGGTATGACATAGTCAAGTACTAAAAGAAAAAAGTTTCCAGCCACGAATTCTCTATCCAACAAAACTGGCATTCAAAAATGATGGAGAGTTCAAAATATTCACAGATAAACAGAAATTAAGAGAGCATGCCAATAAGAAACCTGCACTTCAAGAAATACTAAAGGAAGTTCTACAAGTAGAAAGGAAAAACCAAGGGTGAGAGAGTTGGAGGAGAGTGTAAAAACACCTAAAAAGACAAAAACAAAAATAAAAAGGACATATGACATACATTAACCCAAAGAAAATATGGCTGAAGAAAGAAATTCATTGTGAGTAATAACACTGAATGTTAAAGGATTAAATTCACGACTCCAGAGACACAGATTGGCAGAATGGATAAGGAAATATGATCCATCTGTATGCTGTCTACAAGAAACCCACCTTTGACCCAGGGATTCAAGGAGGCTGAAAGTGAATGGCTGGAAAACAATTTTACAAGCTAACAATAGCCAAAAAGGGCAGGAATAGCTTTCCTAATATCAGACAAAACAGACTTTAAATGTAAAACTGTTGTAAGAGACAAAGATGGACACTATATATTAGTAAAATGGGTAATCTCTGAAGAAGAGAGAACAATGATACACATTTTTGCACCTAATCAGGGTGCCTCAAAATACATGATGCAAACTCTGGAAAAAGTACGTGGAGAAATAAATGCCTCAACAATTATAGCAGGAGACATTAATACACCATTTTCCTCATTAGACAGAACATCTAGACAGTGAATCAATAAAGAAAGAAAATCTCGGAACAATACATTTTAGGAACTTGAACTAATGGTCATATATAGAACAATACACCCAAATATAGCATGTTTTACATTCTTCTTGAGTGCACATGAATCATACTCCAAGAAAGACCACATGCTAGGCCACAGAAAAACTCTCAATGAATTCAGAAAGATTGAGATTATACACAGTAATTTCTGTGACCATAATGGAATGAAATTGTAAATCACTAAGGGTCAGAGATTCAGATTAAACACAAAGATATGGAAGTTAAACACACTCTTAGACAAACAGTGGGTCAAGGAGGAAATCTCAAAAGAAATCAGTAACTACCCTGAAACCAATGAAAATGACAACACAACATATCAAAATCTATTGGATGCAGCGAAAGCTTTCCTGAGAGGGAAGTTCATAGCCATAAATACATATATTATAAAGGAAGAAAGAGCTGAAATTGAAGATCTAACTGCATGCTTGGAAGAATTGGAAAAACAACAACCAAAAAACATAAGGGAATAGAAAGAAGGAAATAACAAAGATTAGAACAGAACTAAATGAAATAGAGAATAAGAAAGCACTAGAAAAAATAAACAAAACCAAAAGCTGGTTCTTTGAGAAGATCAATAAAATTGACAAATCCTTAGCCAGACTAACAACGAAAAAGAGAGAACAGGTGCAAACACACAAAATAAGGAATGAGAAAGGGGATATCCCTACTGACCCCACAGAAATAAAGAGTATCATAAGAGGATACTTTGAAAAATTATATGCCAAAAAGAATGATAATTTAGTGGAAATGGACAAGTTTCTAGAAACTCATAAAGAGCCTACATTGACAAAAGAAGAAATTGATGAACTCAACAGTCGAATTACAAGTAAAGAGATACACTCAGTCATCAAAAACGTCCCAACTAAGAAGAGCCCAAGACCAGATGGCTTCACAGCTGAATTCCACCAAACATTACAGAAAGAGCTAACACCAATCTTGCTTAACCTCTTTCAAAAAATAGAATTAGAAAAAATATTGCCTAACTCATTCTATAATGCCAATATTACCCTAACACCAAAGTGAAAAAAAGATGCCACAAGAAAAGAAAATAACAGTCCAATTTCTCTAATGAACCCAGATGCTAAAATCCTCAACAAAATACTTGCTAATTTCATTCAACAACATATCAAAAGAATTATACACCATGACAAAGCGGGTTTTATCCCTGGTATGAAAAGATGGTGGAATTTAAGAAAATCATTCAATGTAATACACCACATAAACAGATTGAAAGAAAAAAATCACATGATCATCTCTACAGATGCAGAAAAAGTATTAGACAAAATACAGCACTCTTTCCTGATAAAAACACTGCAAAAGATAGGAATAGAAGGAAATTTTCTGAATATGCTAAAAGGTATATAAGAAACCCAAAGCTAATATCATCTTCGATGTTGAAATCCTAAAAGCCTTCCCTCTGAGATCGGGAAAAAGTCAAGGATGCCCATTATCACCACTCTTATTTATCATTGTCTTAGAAGTACTTGCTTGAGACTGAGGCAAGAAAAAGATAAAAAAGTCATCCAAATTGGAAAAGAAGAAGTAAAAATTTCATCATTTGCAGATGACATGATCCTATACATAGGAAGCCCTGAGAAATCTACAGCAAAGCTTCTATAACTTATAAAGGAGTTCAGTAAGGTCTCAGGGTATAAGATCAATGCTCAAAAATCAGTAGCATTTCTGTGTACCAAAAATGAACGACCTGAAGAGGAATTCAAGAAAAAAATACCATTTACAATATTAAGTAAAAGAATCAAATACCTAGGAATAAATTTAAAGATGCAAAGGACTTACATACAGAAAACTACACAACACTGATAAAGGAAATCAAAGAAGACTTAAATAAATGGAAGAATATTCCCTGTTCATGGATAGGAAGAATAAACCTCATCAAGATGTCTATCCTACCTAAACTAATCTACAGATTTAATACAATCCCAATAAAAATCAACACTGCATTTTTTAAGGAACTGGAAAAACTAACTACAAAATATATTTGGAAAGGTAAGAGGCCCCGAATTGCCAAAGGCATATTGAAAAAGAGATATAAAGTTGGAGGTATCATACTACCTGACTTTAAAACATATTTCAAAGCTACAATGCTCAAAACTTCATGGTATTAATCCAAGGTTAGACATACTGACCAATGGAACCGAATTGAGAGTTCTTATATAGATCCTCACATATACAGCCATCTGATATTTGACAAGACCACCAAGCCCACACATTTGGAAGAGAATGGCCTTTTCAGCAAATGGTGCTTGGAGATCTGGGTATCCACATCCAAAAGAATGAGAAAGAAACACCATCTCACACCTTACACAAAAGTCAACTCCATATGGATCAAAGATCTAAACATAAGATCAAAAACCAAAAAAACCTTGGAAGATAATGTAAGGAAGCATCTACAGGACCTTATAATAGGAAATGATTTCATGAACTTCACACCTAAAGCACAAGCAGCAAAAGAAAAAATAAATAAATGGGATCTCCTCAAAATTAAAAGCTTCTGCACCTTAAAGGATGTTATTAAGAAAATAAAAAGGCAGCCTACCCAATGGGAGAAAATATTTGGCAACCATATATCTGATAGGAGCCTAATATCCTGCATATATAAAGAAATCCTACACCTCGAAAATAAAAAAACCAAAAACTCATTTAAAAATGGACAAGTGACCTGAAAAGACCCTTCTCCAAGGAAGAAATACAAATGCCTAAAAAGCACATAAAAAATGCTCTGCATCTCCAGCTATTAGGAAAATGGGAATCAAAACTACAGTGAGATTCCATCTTAAACCCATCCGAAAGGGAGCTATTAAAAAACAGCAGACTATAAGTGTTGGAGAAGATGTGGAGGAATAGGAACACTCATCCACTGCTGGTGGGATTGTGGAATGGTCCAGCCACTGTGGAGGACAGTTTGGTGGTTCCTCAGAAAACTAAAAATACATCTTTTGTATGATCCCGCGATTTCACTCCTGGGTATATAACCAGAAGAATTGATAGCAAAGACATGAACAGATATATGCACACCAATGTTCATAACGGCATTGTTCACTATTGCCAAACATTGGAATCAGCCCCAGTGTCCATCAACAGATGAATGGATAAACAAAATGTCTTACATTCATACAATGGAATATTACTCAGCTGTAAGAAGGAATAAAGTGCTAACACACAGAATAACATGGATGAATCGTGAAGACCTTATGTTGAGTGAAGCAAGCCAGGCATTGAAGGATGAACAGTACATGACCTCACTGATATGAACTGAGGAAAGTGAGCAGTCTCTGAGAACCATTGTCTGAAAGGTAGGTTAACAAGGAAGAGAAAGAGAAGAGAAGGTTGTGAGCCATCACCCATATGGACCTAATCTATGGTAAAGTAATAGAGTATAGTTGCATATTGAAGGATAGGACAGGTGGGTAGTGATATTACTGGGTTTTGTGTTGAAGGGTTGACAGGTAGGTAGACTATGAAGGGTGGGTTATAATACCGAGGATACTGGGGGGAGAGATGGGAGAGGGGCCATGTGAACACCAGCTTTGTGCATATGAGGTTGAAAGTACAGGAGTGGGAATGCTCTTATGGTAATATGATAAGGTAGTGTCACTGGTGTAGGGTGTAGGTTGGGGGGGCATTCAGGATGGTGCACATCTGGAGCAGGCTTCTAGTGAGTGTGTGAGTGTTCATCCTGTCATAATGTGTTTGGTCGGGGAGTGGAGACCCACAAGGTGAGTGGGAAGGAGATGGACCCCCATCTTTGGGAGGTCTGATTCACCCAGAAACAGACAGGTGGTTGTCTCTTAGGAGCAAGGGTGGATCCTAATAGCGAGGACAATCAGCATGTCAAGACCTCTTGTTGCATGTAACTATAAATCTTGTCATCCAATGAGTCAAGACAGGGGGCTGTCATGTGTCCCAATGGGATGGGAAGAAGGAACAGAAAATATCAAACAGGGAGTATTTAATGGTCAGGGGAAATGTTTTTCGTTAACTTACAGTGATGGAAGCAGGACATGGTAAATATCATCAAAAATTATTAAATTGTACCATCTGAATTATGAACTGTACTGTAAATCTTTGACAATGTTTCATAGCTATGATTCACTCTCTGTGCAACAGTTATAATAATGCTACCATCCACATATAAAAAGGTTTTAATATTGATTGAGGAAAGGGGGAGGGTATGAGAGTCTCTAGTATTCTGTGGGTGACTTTGCTGTGACCTAAATCTTCTTTGAAAATTAAATGAGAATTTGGGAGACACTGTGGAGAGAGAGGGGAAGATGCGACAGTACAGACTGGACACACGATAATGCAGTGATGTAAGGAAAAATAATTTTTTAAAAAAATTTTTCTCATTTTTTGAATATCCCAAACCTTTAATTTAATTTTATTTTTAGTATTTTTTTAAGTTTCCATGTATTTTATCTCTTATATTTAAACTTATCATTATTATTTCATTTTTCTATTAATTGTATTTGGCTATTATATGGGCTTCATCTTCAAGGAAGGTTTAGATCACAGAAGGATTACACCGGGGCCAGGAGAGGATCTTTGGTGGGGGGTGTCTGGGGTGGTGATTTCATGGGAGGACGTTCACCTGAATATATATGAAAGATATATAAAGTTGTTCAAATGATCAAGGGGTGGAGCATGGCCACCATGGGTGGAGAATCACTCAATAAATGAGAAAATACTGAATTCCCCACCTGGAGAGCTCTGCCACATTCTCCAAGGGAGAAGCAACAGTCTCCTGAGTGTAGGGGCAGTGTCTGGCAAAGGAGTATGGTCTACTAATGGGTTCTTGTTATGGATGACTAGCCTTATGAGGCTTTGTTCTTATAATTGAAACTTAGCCTACTGTTATGGGGTGCCTAAGTCTTGGCAACTGTGAGCCTCCTTGTTGCTCAAATGTGGCCTCTCTCTAAGCCAAATTCAGCATATGAATTCATTACCTTCCCCCCAATGTGGGACATGACTCCCGGGGATGAGCCTCCCTGGCAATGAGAGATTAATACCAAGTGCCAGCTGGCAATACAACTGGAAAAAGACCTTCAATAAAAGGGGGAAAATGTAAAGACAAATGAGTTCATATGGCTAAGAGGCTTTAAAGAGGGTCAGGAGTTCATCCCAGAGGTAATGCTTATGCACTCCTCAGTAGGATCTCATACAACACCAAAGTGGATATCACCCCACACTGAGGGGCTCCTGAGGGTTCCAGAGACACCCAGGTCCAATATAATGGGGGATAGTTCCAGAGATTGATGCCTTAACTGTGGTCTATACTTTGGAATCTGTGCTCCTGAGAGTGACAGACTTGAACTCAAATAAGTCCTCCGTGCACATGGTCCATCTGTCCCTTCTATGCAAACCTATATGTGGTGCCTGAGTTTGTAGGTGGACTTCCAGAGACTGGAGACTTTGGCCTGCCCATGTGCCCACTGTGCCTGGAATCTAGGTGGAGCTGCAACTCCTACTCTACAGCTCAATGGACTTATCCAAGTCACCTGGCGAGGAGATGATAATGGATAATGGCCATCCCAGGGAATCGAGAGAGTCCGTAGCTGCAGGCATGATAATCCTATCCACCTTATTTATGGGATATAAAATCCCTCTCACTTGGAGGTGGAGTGTACACCACCATCCCAGACTCCTCAGGATTGGGGGAAGAGCTATGGACTAGAGTGGACTTACTGGTATTCTGTTTTAGAAATATTGTGATTCAAGTAATGGAAGAAATTAAAACATTGAAGTGGAGCCAGAGGCCACTGGACACTTTCAGGGTAGGGAGAGGGAAAAGATACATTTGTTACAATTGATGTACAAATATTAAAGCAATGCTTTTAAAAATGATCAGGGGTTAACATTATGGTTTACATTTTTTACTATACACTTTTATAGGGTTTGATGAAATTTTAAATGGCCTGTATTCATCATTGCAAGATCATGCAGAACAATTCTAATGTCCTAAGAATTCCCTATGTTTCATCTATTCTATTCTTCCCTCCTGCTCCCATCAGAACTTATGGCAACCACTAAGCTTCAATACTTGAATAAAAGTCATAGTTACAATCAATAGTATATAGGCCTTACATATTGTTCTGTTTTCTTTTATTAATCATTTCTTATGTTTTTGAGAGATTCTTGTTCCTCTAATTGAGTACACAGTAAGACTCCCTAGGATGACAGTTTAATATTTTCTTGTTTATTGTGTGGGACTCCAGCCACTGAAATAATACACTATGACAAGATGAACACTTCCATATTCCATAGAAGTATGCCCCAAGTGCTCCTTATCCTTTATATCTCCCCACACCCAACAGCCTGCACCAGCAAATCCTGCCATATTTGTAAAAAGGACATTCCCACCATTGTAGTTTTAACCACAGACCTACAAATCCCCAGAGTTCACCTGCTCTTTCCTCCAGCTCTCCCCCCATTTCCAAGGAGAGTTCATCCCAATCCCCCCCCACTACCTCTTACAGTTAAGCACACAATCACATCACTGCACCACTATCACTCCCATCCAATTGCACAACAACCTCCTTCCACATTATAAGAGAATTTGTCCATATTGAGAATTGGCTCACTAACCTTTTCTTTCTTTCTGTCCCCTACTCACATAACTTCCAGTCTGTAGTTCTGTGAGTCTGCTCAAATTGCTTAAATCATACCAGTGAAGTCATGTAATATTTTTCTTTCAGTGACTGGCTTAATTCACTCAATATAAGGTCTTCAAGATTCATCCATGTTTTCCCAAGTGTCAGTACTTCATTAGTTCATTCCACTGAGTAATATTCCATTGTATGGTTATAACACAATTTGCCTATCCATTCATCTGTGGATGGACACTTGGATTTATTCCAAATTTTGGCAATAGTGAATAATGCCACTAAGAACATTGGTGTGCATATAACTGTTTGTGTCCCTGCTTTCAATTATTCTGGATGTATTCCTAGTAGTGGGATTGCTGGATCATATGGCAATTCTATAGTTAGCTTCCTGAGGAACCATCAAAAGTTCCTCAAAATGGTTGCACCATTCTACATTCACACCAGCAGTGGATGAGGATTCCCTTTCTTCCACATCCTCTGCAAAATGTGTAGTCCTATGATTTTTTAATAGCTGCCAGTATAATAGGCATAAAATGATATCTCATTGTAGTTTTGATTTGGATGTCCTAACACCTGGTACTGTTGCACATCTTTTCATGTGCTTTTCAACCATTTGTATTTCTTCTTTGTATAAACGACTATTCAAATGTCTCTCTCAATTAGAAAATGGGTTGTGTGTTTTTTTTATTTTTGAGATGTAGGATTTCTTTATATATGCATGACATTATGCTCTTACTGCATAAGTGGTTACCAAATATTTTCTCTCATTGAATGGCTGCCTTTTCACTTTATTGACAAACTTTTTTGTAGCACAAAATTCTGAATTTAGAGGTCCTATTTATCTATTTTATCTTTCATTGATTGTGGTTTTGGTGTAATGTTTAAGAAACATTTTCCTCATGCAACAACTCATAGAGGCTTCCCTACATTACCTTTTAGGAGCTTTATGATGTTGGCTCTTATATTTAGGTCTTTAATCCATTTTGAGTTAAATTTTCTATTGATCTGGATTTGGATATCCAGCACCATTTGATGGCGAGGACTTACTGCCACAGTTTAGTGGTCTTAGTGGCTTTGTCAAATATCATGTGACTATATTCTAGGATCTGTATCAGACCTTCAAGTCTATTGGGCTGTATATCTATCCTAATACAAAGCAGTTTTGACTGCTGTAGCTTTGTAGTATGTTTAAAGTCAGGTAGAGTGATTCCTCCAATTTTGCATTTATTTTTCAAGATGTGTTTGGCAATAGGGGCCAGTTGCATTTCCAAATAATTTTCAAAACTAATTTTTTAAATTCAATAAAAAATACTATTTTATTATTTATTGAGATTGAAATAAATCTGTAAATCAGTTAGGGTAGGACACACATCTTATTTATGTTTAAGCTTCTAACCCATGAGTATGCTATGTTCTTCCATTTCTTTATGTCTTCTTTCATTTCCTTTAACAATGGTGTGTAGTTTTCTGTGTACAAGTCCTTTACATCATTAGCTAAGTTTATACCTAGGATTTGATTATTTTAGTTGTGATTGTAAATGGAATTTTTCTTTTGATTTCCTTCTCTGTTTGCTCATTATTCTTGTACCAGATTTTCTTGTTGATCTTATCCTGCCAATTTGCTGAACTTATTTATCGGCTCTAGAATCTTTGTTATATATTTCCCAGGGCTTTCTATGTATAAAATCATGTCATCTGCAAATAGTGAAAATTTATTTCTTCCTTTCTATTTTGGATATATTTTATATCTTTTTCTTACTTAAGTGCTCAAGCAGGTACTTCTAATACAATGTTATATAAGAGTGATGATACTGGGCATCCTTGTATTGTTCCAGATCTTAGAGGAAAAGTCTTTGGCATTTCAGCATTGAATAGGATGTTAGCTGTAGGTTTTTCATATACACTTTTATTAGTGTGCCAAAGGGGTGCTTATGCAAAGTACCAGAAATATTCTGGCTTTATAAAGGGTATTTATTTTGGGTAAAAGCTTACAATCCCAAGACAATGGGAAGTTCAACTTAAGGTCCCATAAGGGGTACTTTTTTACCAAAGTTAGCTGCCACGTGTTGAAGCAAGATGGCAGATAATCTCTGTCTGTCTAGTCACTCAGGGCTTCTTATATCAATCTTTGGCATAGGGATTGTTTTCTTTCCAGACCTTCTCAAGTACTCAGCTACTCTCTTCTCTTCAGCTCCAAACTATCAGGTGAATGGCTCTTCTCTTCCCAGAAGCCCAGGATCAAAAAATGACATAGCTCTCCCTCTTCCTCTGTATCTTCTTCAGTGAATGCTCCTTTATATTAGCACTCCAAGAGGTTTGGACTCATTCTGAGTCATGCTCTACTGACATTGTTGAATCAAAAGCTATAAATTGATTTTATCAATAAACATAAAACCTTTGAATGTAATACAATCAAATGTTATCACACCCAAGGAGGCATAAATTGTTTGTTTGCTTGTGTATTGCTTCCTTTGTGACTCTTGGTTCCACTTATTCTATATCCTTATAGTTGTTGATGTTCTCTTGAAATAATAATAGGACTACAGAAAAGGAAAGAAAGAAGAAAAGAAAAAGAATAATACCAATAATTTAAAAGATAGAAAAATAAAATTAAAAGAGCCAGGAAAATAAATAATAATAGTGAAAAATAAAAAAAAAACACAAAGGAATAAAAATAAATATGGAATAAACAGAAGAAAAAAATAGAATAAAAGAAAACATGTTAAAGATGACAAAATATGAATGGAAAAACAGAAGACCAGACAAGAAAATGTGGAATGAAATAAACGCAATGGAAAAGGGAAAAATGATCCAAAGAAAATAAAGAAACTAAGAAGAAAATAATAAGAAAAAGAGAAAAAAGGAAACAAACAAAATGAAAATCAATAAAAAGAAGACAGAATAATAAACAATAAAAACAGGCTTACCTCATAGGCCCCTAGGAACTATCTAAAGCAGCTGGTGTTCCTCAGTCAATCTTCCTGCAGCCCACCCTCCACAGGTAAGGTACTCAGTTTTAGCGAATAAAATAAAGAATATAAAAATAAAATAAAAAGTAACAGATCAAAAAACCTAAAGCCAAAAAAAAAAAAACAAAAAAACCTCAGGGTATGAGTTCCCTGTCCTAAAGTGGTAGTTTGGTGCCTGACAAGCCAGTGGATCACTTTCTGGACCCTTTCTCTTAGGAAGTTCTGAGAATCAAGCAGAGATGTAGAGTATGTGAGGGAGGTGCTCCTACATTGTGGTACATAAACTCCATATGTTAGGTAGGCCTCTGAAAGTTTTTCTTGTTGTCCCTGCTCCCTTTCCCTCAGGTAAGTTGGACTTCTAACAGTTTGTGGGCTATCTCTCCTGGTTTCCTTCTCTCCTGGGTTGCTAGGCACCAGTCTTCACTTTACCCCTCACAAACCTAATTCTCCTCTTTCCTAGGGGAGTTGAGTGTGACAGCCTGCCTATCCAGATACCTCTTCCCCTCTCCCTAGGACTGCATCAGTGCTGGCTTGGGTTTTTTTGAGATTCAAAGATGGCTCATTTGGCCAAACTCACTGAAGAGAAACCACTTTCAGCCCTCCACCAGACCCTCCTCCTCCCAGGGAGAAGGTTGTTTCACTGTTCAGTAAGCTGCAGTAAGCCTGGGATTTTACTGAAGCTATGCACCTTGAGGGTAGGGTACATGTGCCGTACCCAACTGCAGGAGCAAGTAACTCAATGTTTTTGTTTCACCTCTTTGTTTCACTGTCCCTCTACTTCTGGGATGATGTACATCACTTTCCTGGTATGCAGATTCCCAAAGCAGCTCCTCAGATAGCTTTTTGCTCTTCCTCCATTATTTTTGTGAGAGAGTTGGGCCCTGCCTATTTATGTTGATGCCATCTTCCCAAAAGTCTCCACATTTTCTTAAATATACATTAGCATTCATTTGTAAAACTATATGAATCTCATGTTTTCTTTGTGGCTATGTTCCCCAAGATGTAATTCAAATATACATGATTTTATCAATTATTATTTTTTTCTAGCAAAGAATGTGTCCATTTTGCCTCAGTTATCAATTTTAGTTGCATAATTTCTTTATTCCAGTTCATATATATTTTCAACATTATGAGGAATAATACAACATTTATATATGAGCAGGAAAGAAAAGTCTGATATCAGCAATTTGTGTTTACACTCATTTACATTTTAATGGTTATTTAATGTTTATCAATTTTTTCAAGTAAGAAAAAGTAAATTTTTATTGTTTTTATGCTTATTTTTACTTCATGTTTCCTTTCAAATTGATATCATAATAAATTACCACTTATTTAGTGGTTTAAAAAATTATTTTCTTACAGTTCTTATGGTCAGTAGTCTCAAATTGGTCTCAATGTGCTTAAATAAACATTTCAGCCAGGATATATTCCTTCCAAGAGACTCTATAGGACAATCCATTGTCATGTCTGTTTCTAGTTTCTAGAATATGCTCATTATCTTTTCCTCATGATCTCCTTCCAACTTCAAAGTCAGCAATGACCAGTCATTTCTTCCTCACAATGCCATTTCTCTTGTTCAGAAACTTCTGCCTTCTTTTACCTTTAAGTAACCTTGTAACTACATTGGGTTCATGTAGATAACTCAAGATAATCTCTTTATTTTAAGGATAGCAGGATAGCCACCTTAATTCCATCTGCAAACTTTATTGTCCTTTAGCATATTTGCAGGTTCTGTGAATTAGGAGGTGGATGTCTTTAGATTCCATTATTCTGCTTACCACAGATGTACCCATATAGATCAGTGGAAGAGAATAGAGAAACAATAAACAAATCCACACAAACATGCCCAACTGATTTTAATGATGGTGCAAAAGGAAAGCAATTGAGGAATATTGGTCTTTACAACAAATGTTGTTGTAGCAATTGGACAACCATAAACAAATTGAAATTATACTTAAATGAAATATTGCAATATATACAAAATAATTAAGAATCAATCATGGACAGCAGTATAAAATGTACAACTACAAAATTTATAGGAAAACACATAAGAAACATCTTCAGGAACTAGAGCTCAACAAAGCACTCCTAGACTTATCACCATAAGCACAATCCACAAAGGAAAATAGAAATAACTGGATCTCCTCAAAATTAAAAAAGTTTTGTGCTGCCAAGAACCAATGTTGAGAATGAAACCAGAAAGTAGTCTTTAAGGAAATACTTGAAAACCATATATGTGACAAGCAATCCACTTATACAATGGAAAAAATACATAGACAGACATTTCACTAAAGAGAATATGCAGATGGCAAATAACACATAAAAAGATACCCAATCCCACTAAGCATAAGAGAAATGGTAAGTTAACCCACAGTGAAATAATACTACAAAATTGAGACAACACCAAATGCAGATGAAGATATAGAGCAACTTGATCATTCATAAATTTCTGGTTGTACTGAAAAGAGGTGTAGCCACTATGGAAAAGAATTTGGCAGTTTCTTAAAACCCTAAAAATGAAACTAACTTACAACTCAGGAATATCACTCACTGCCATTTATGCAAGAGAAATGAAAAGTTATGCCCTCAAAAAACTTGTATATGAGTGTTCATAGATGTTTTATTTGTAATAGCTCCTAAGCTGGTACAAACACAAATATACTTCAACAGATGAATGGTTAAACAAGTTGGTTTAATACATACTATGGAACACTACTCAACAATAGAAAGGAATAAATTATTAATATACTCAACGATTTGAATGACACTCAGGGAAAATATTTAGTGAAGTAAGCCAATTACAAAAACTTACATACTGTATAATTCTATTTATGGTCATATATTACATAACACTTAAGAAATTGAGATCAGTTTAGTGGTTGCCAAGAAATAGGGAGAATGGAGGAGGCAGTAGGTGGCAATAAAAGATTAAGAAAGAGCAATACAAGAGATCTTTGTGGTGATGGAACTGTTAAGTGTCTTGACTCTGATGGGGTATACTTAAATCTACATATCAGAAGAAATTGAATAGAACTTAATTAACAGACTCATAAATGAGTACAAGAAAACCTGAAAACCTGTTTGAAATCTGAATAAGAATGCTGGGGTATCATTAACAATACCCTGATTTTCATATTCTATTATAGTTTCACAGAAAGTTAACACAAGAAAAAACTTTTAAAAATATACAAAATGGAAAACAGATTTAATTATTTCTTAAAACTGCAATTATATAAAAAAAAATTTCACTTAAATTTTATTACAAAACCATGCTATCATATTAAATATCTGGGCAATGGTTTCCTTTGGGACAGGAGGGAAGGTGTTGTGATCAAGTTAAGAGATTAGGAGTGCTATTTCTTGATTTCAAGGTAATTATACAAAGGACCTTCCTTTTTAAATTTCATAGAACATTTTATATTAATTCTCTGTATATGCACATGCATGTGTTTTTATGTGTATGTGTGCATGCATGAATACATACCTGTATACACATATAAAATGAAAATTTATTTAAAACTCTGATTGAAGTTGCTGTACTCAGGGTGGGGGAAATGTGATGAGAATACCAAGAAAAATATGATGTTTACATACCATGTATTTGAACCCCTGTATAGCCTTGGGAAGAGAACCTCATCTCAGCCTGAAAATTTGCTTGAAGGAGAGAGTTGGGTGTGGGTTATCCACTTTCACTGTCCAACATATTAGACTCCTTCATAAACTCTCACAATTCAATTCACTCAGTTTGGGTTCATTTACAGATGATGCAGGTGTAAAATAAACAAAAGAAAATATATTCAATATTATTAGTCATTTGGGAAATTCAAATTCAATCCATATGAGAAACCACTACAGACATTAAATGGCAAAAAAATAAAACCAATAATTACAAGTGTTCATGAGAATGCTGAGCAAATGGTTTTCTTATACACTAGTGGGACTGCCAAAATGGTTAAGTCACTCTGGAAATAGGTTGACAAACTCTTATAAACATGTATTTACAATATGATTGACATAGAAAAAGTGAAAACTTATGTCCATATAAAAGCTTGTACATACATGCTAATAGCACCTTTATTCAAAATTGTTTTTTAAAAAAGTCAAAATAATCCAAGTGTCCTAAAAGGAGTGAATGGAGAAACAATATGTGTCACCACTCATATTACAGAAAGGGACAAACTATTGATAAAAAGAAAAACAATTCATCTTAAATCAGGATTATACACCCAGAAAATCCCATCAATTTTATTATATGTAAATTTATAAAAAGATTTTTAAAGTGATAAATAATAGATGTTCATGTAAAAAAAAATCATTAAAAAGGCTCATTCAACAATAATGCCAATCAATTATGGAAGCTTTAATCAATAATTGTACCAGGGCTAAAGAGGTGCTACTAAAATTAAGATTCTGTTAGTAAAGACAGCAAGAATGGATAGCGGGTAGTCAACTAGCATTATCATTCACAATCTTATAAATTTGTGAATTGTGTAGTACTAATTTAGATGCACTTATGGCTTTTCTGTCTCCTGTGCAACATGGAGATGTGAAGACAAAGAATAGATTATACATTATAAAACATATTTTAGGTGCAAAATAAGAGATGCAGCATTTATCTGTTGGTAAATGCTGTTGGTCAGTAATCAATCAATTCTATGAAGCCATCAATCATAAGATGTATCATTATATGATGAAATAAAAAAAAAGAAATAGAAAATGCTGTCAATTAAACTTATGCAAGGATTTCTTCTGTATGCATGTGAATGTTTTACACTTATTAATAAAGGTATTTCAGACTTTTTATTTTTTTATTTTTAAGGAACTTTCAGATTATAGAAAAGATACATTGAAAACAAGGGATTCCCAAATATCTTCCCTCACATTTTCCCTTTTTAATAACAGCTTTAGTTAGCTTGGTATATTTGATAAAATTGATGAATAAATATTGAAGCAGTGCTACTAACCATAGTCTATAGTTAACACTATGGTTTACCCTTGCACCGCACAATTTTATAGGTTTTGATAAAGTATATAATGGCCTGTATCCATCATTGCAATATCGTGCAGAACAATTCCAGTATCCAAAACAATGCCACATTTTCACCTATTCTTCCCTCTCCCTTCCCTCAGAACTGCTGTTGACTACTATCTTTATCAATATTTTAATTCTTCCTTTACTAGAATATTAGTAAGTCTATTTTTGTCCATGAACCACATAGCAAAATTTCCTCCTTATGTTTGTTCATACCTTAATCTTGGGGATTCTGGGATGGTGATTCCCACTTTACCTCAGATTGAGAGGAGTTTAGATCCTATGGGACAATCAAACTATAAATGCTTGCAGATGTAGATACTGTTTGGGGGATGGGTGTTGTCCATCATCATCATTTTGTTAGTTGTGTTGGGTGAGTCTGATGAACTGGAGAGTAGGTGTTGGCTGCAACTCTGCTGAAACTCAGGGCCTAACCAGCATATGAACACACTGAAGATTTAAGTCTCTGGGACATATATTTAATGGGTATAATGTTAATTATATGTTCAAATAAAAGGAACAGAATAATGAACTGTTTGTAGGGAAGTTATAAATGAGTAACTATTACATTGGGAAGACAGGTTAACATATATTCAAGGTAAGGCCCACTGACAGGATGTCAATTTCCTGGGGTTGTCTGCCCTGTCTACAGTGTTCATATGTATCTATATCCCTCAGGTGGTGTTGTCAGTGTGCGGTGCAAAAGAAGAGTCAGACAAGTTGATGCATATGAAGAAAAGGGCTGCAGCTCACTCAGGCAAAAAACAGCCCAGAGCTCACTGTGACCCATTCTTTTATTTTGCTTAAAACAATGCATAGATTCTTCCCCACCTAACCTTGCTCTCCCACTATCTTTCTCTTACTACAATAAAACTCTGCCTTTTCTGGCAGTCTACCAAGGGGCATAAGTATAAACATTGTTTCTAGCCCTAAATGCCTTAGTCTATCTAATATCTCAGGTGGTGCATGAGAGCGCCACCTGTTCCTGTATAATTAGATAGTTTTTAGGAATTTATACAGTAACTTCTTAGTGATGGGTTCATCCCACTCTGCTTCCTCCTATTTATGTCTGCAGTATGCAGAGACCTTGGAGACATTTACTAACATGTCTCTGCCAGCAAGCATGCTTGTTGAATGCTTACCCCTTTATGCTCTGACTCTCAGCATCTTCTCCAACATCTCCCCCTTTTTTGTTTTTTGCCCAGTGTGACTGTGCCTGTCTTAGGTTGCCCTCCTCTGAAGGTCTTACCCATCTCTGGCTACCAGCCAAGCTGCCATGGACAGGGGCTCGAGAGTCAAGGGTTTTAAGCAGAATCCAGTTGTTGGCATGGCTGGTCTTATGAGCTCTGTTAATGTGGACCACCAGTGCTACGTGTATGCCTCCTTTGACAGTTAAGAGTAGCGAAGCACCAATGATCACCACACTGAAGTTAGTAGAGAAGAAATGATTTAAAATGGACATTAATTTGATCCAAGTATAAAATTTAGGCTGAGAAATTGATCAAATTGGTCAGACAAACTGGTGAGGTTGTCTAATAGATTTTTCATTTACTTTTAAAACTTATTTCAGCACAACTCAAGGGAGCATTTACAGACCTAATTTCCCCAAAATATTTAAAGCATTGCTAACCTCTAGTCCTTACTTTAGGCCCTGTCTTTTGCCCAAGGCTTTATTTTGTGCAATACCCATTCCATAGACTCAATGTATTTTGCTTGCACTTACTCAACATCCTTTGTCTGGGAGGCTTCATACTCTATTTAGCCTCGAAGACTCATCTCCAGGCTCAACAGGATTTGGTGTGATACTCAATCTCGCAGACTCAACGTATTTTGCTCACACCAGCTCAATGTCTTTTGTCCGAGATTTCTCATACCATATTTAGTTTCTGCTTTAATCTTTACTTTAGTCTCTGCTTCCTTCAGGTCTGGTAATGGGGAGAGAGTCCCGACTTTTCCCGCCCCGAAGGCCACCATAAAACTTTGGCGGGACATCCTGCCAGTTGGAGAAGGGGTTGAAGGGTCTCTCCTCACTCTCAAGATCCCAGATGGACCCAAAATCGAGTGGGACCACTTACTAAAAATCAAATTTTGAAGACAGAGAGTTGGACTAGAGGTAACAATAACAGTAACAGTAACAGTAATTACTACGCCACATACACTCGACTGTGCTTAGATCCAAGAAAATGCTCCCATTTTTGGGTTCAATCTAAGTTTATCTGGCTCCTTGTTTCTTCCTTCATTTCCCCCTTATTTTTTAATTGTAATAGCATAATGTGCATACTAGCATATTGTTGGTGTCTTAATTGGTTAAGTTATCATGATCTTTTGCAGATCCAACAATATAGAAAACATAATATCAAGACAATTATACATATGAATATAGCAGATCCTGACAGACCATGTAACCATTGTGTAGGATGCAACTGTTTTAAACAATTTATCAATGCTTTCAAAATATGTTCACCAGTCATAACTTGCAATTGATTTTCAAATGTTTGACATATGTTCTGTTGTAAGCATAAGATTTCCTTAGTTAAATTGTTCACCATGAAGTCAGCAGTTTGAACTCCTTGTTGAAGTGCTATTCCTGCAGTAGCCACTGTTGCTATTATGGCTATAATACTCATAATCATAGCTATTAGCATTCCCATGAATCTTCTTGCCCTTTTCAACAATCTTTTGAAGATAGAAGTCAATATCCCCATAATTGGTGTCTCTTGCCGTTCTCGATTCATCTGTATTTGGGAAACTAATAGAATTGTTAATACAAGTATATAAAAAGCATTTGTTTAAACATTTTATGGCCCTATTACTATTGTTCCAAACAATATTACCCAATAACAGAACATAAGGAAGACATACACAAGCTCTAACCCCTTTAGTATTATTATGGGACAGGGTAAAAGTATAATTAGTACTTATGTTAGAAATATGGCCCCACCAAGAACTAACAGTGCGGAAGGCCGAGGCTAATTTTCATAGATGTGGCTGAGTGTGATGACCCATTCTGAAAGGATTAGGCAGTGTAAAGCTTTTTCCATGCCAGATAATAGAATTATTTGCATGTGTACTTATGCTTTGGTTCTCCTTACACCATTTCAAATTGAATGACTGGCCCTTTCCACGAGTAGAGCCCACAGGGCTCCAATCATTGATGATTCCATAGGAATTATTAACTAACACTCATGGTTCTGAGCCATAACACACAGTCCATGGAAACACAGGACTGTTAGCGTACACATAAGGAATCTGGCACATGGCAATCCCTACAGGAATAGGAATTTTATTTTGAGAAATATTGCCTTTAAATCCTTATGCTGCAAGTGCATATTTGGAATGGTGATTACAGGTGCCATTTTTTCCAATACTTAACCAGAATTGATAATGCATTTTCAAACAAACATCTTCTTCTCCAAAACATATGGGCATGTCTTCCACTCCTGTAGAGTAATTATTAATCAATTTTCTTTCCTCCTCAGGCTTTTAGAAGAAGGTGAGAATCAATGGGCCCAGAAAAATGAAAAGACTAATTAACATAAATAGGGCAGGATTTGTTCCCCCAAGTTAATAATTTTAAAACAGATGAATTAGTAATATAAGCCCAATATGTATAATTATGTGAAGGTGTATTACTTACTGTTGTGTTTGTCAAGGTAAGCATAGCAAAGAATAACTGTATTTAGTGTGACATTTTGCCTTTTAGAAGTTTTCAACTTTTCTGTTTTTTGTGTCAGCTTCTTCGTCTTGTTCATGTTTTAGGTTTCAGACATCCGGATGGGACCCAAAGCTGGTCTCCTTTATCTATAATGATAAGAGCAAAACCTCAACCCTATATCCTATTTAACTTTTACCTTCTCCCAATGATTATTATCTTTATTTTTTCACTAAACTAGTTGTCTAATACACTGATATATTTGGCTTATGGTTGGCTAGAGATTTGGATAGATATAAAATAAATGTTAATATATATATTTAGTTTAATAAGCTTATAACTAATTAAAAGATTAAGTTAATATTGAACAATGTTACAGAATGACAGATAAATAGAGCAGTTTCATATATATACTTTACAATATTTAGCTTTTAGCTGGGAAGTGTTGAATTGTTGAAGCAGCAAGTGACACTAAAGTTTTGGTTGACTGTGTTTAGGATTAACAAATTTGGTGCTATAGATGACAACTTGGGAGTATTTTGCTAATTCCTGAGGAAGGGGCCAGACTCCTCAGGAAGGAACAAAACACTCTTTGGGCTGTACATTTTAAGGTTTATGCATCAGTTCCTGGGAGAGTGGCCAGCTCCCCCAGGGAGAAATACAATACCCATTGAAATGCACTTTATCTTTTTTAATTTGTTACAAAACATTTTTGATGTGCTTACTCTTTTAATTTCCAATATGCTTCCTGAAATATGAAAAGGGTTAACTAGTAAGACACTGGTTTGTTGATTAACAAAGTTTTTTGTATGATGCTTTACTTTTAGGCTTGAACAATACTTTCCAAACTTGTTTTCTAATACATTTGGTTTCAGGACTGTTGAAACTTAAAACAAGAGCTTTACACATACATTTGATAAAACATATTTAAATGTAAAATACAAGTTATTAAATTACTTAAGTATGCAATGTATTGTACTAAAGTTTTGATTAGTATTTAAGTATATTATACATAATTCATAACTACAGTAGATTATATAACAACAGGCATCCAATGAATAAACTTTTATTCCTTAAGCATTTAAGATTCTTAGTAGCATGATTAGAATGACCCCAATTTCTCCATTTTGCATAGTTTGAGGCATAGGCAAAAACAAATCGCTATTTCCCATTTGGGCTGTGGGGTAATACATTAACTTCTAATTTTAATACTTGCATTGGTTCTGTTGTTAATATTATAATTAGAATTGGGGCTGTTGCTTACAGTGTTGAATATAAACTTGATTTATTGTTGACTGCTTTACAGAAATGGGAATGTGGGCTGGCTTGACACGTCCCAGAAAAAAACAAAGAAAGCCTTAGCAAGTTTTAAAACAAAGTGATAGTGACATAACTGGATATTAACCCCTTGTAACAAAGCAGCAATATATGGTACCATTGCATTCTGCAGGGGTGTTATTTTATTTTACTATAATTTACTGTTATGCACTACCCCGGCAGCCTTTAATGGCTGCTTTCTTTTTGTAACAACAGTTTTAAAAGACCAAGTTATTTGTGACAGTTTGAAATAAAAGCTACTATTTAGAATTTGACTTTGAGAAAGCAGGTTTGAACATTGTGTTCCTTTTAAAAGTGATAAGACCTGTTTCTCCATGGAAACGATAAGGTTAAAGTACAAGAAGCTATTTTAATAAAACAGACTTTCTTTATTGCATACTGATTATTTAAGAGAAAAACTTTGTAAACTTTTATTAAAACAGACTACTGACTTGAGAAACTTTGAGAAAGAATAAAACTTTAACTTTATATTATTATATTGTTTGACATTAAAGCTTTTAAATTCTTAAAGATAGATTAATTAATTTTACTTAGCTTTGACTACAAAAATTCCTTTTCCACACACCTTCTGCACTTTCTGTATTCCTTTAGGTTTTTTCCTGCATTTTACTTTTTCTTAATAACCAATCATTTTATTTTAGGACAAAATTATTGTCTTTTTCCTTGAGAATAAAAACAAATTCTATATACCTTCCATACTTATGTTACTACAATGATTTTGGAAACTGTTTTCAAGCAAACATCGGACAACATACAATTACCATCAACATTAAACAAACTTGTTAGAATGATAACTTAAATTGGTTGCATGCAAATATAACTTTTCTTCATTTTAAATACTTAGCAGCATGTAACACTAGAAACAGCCCTTTAGAGGCAAGTTGGCAGGGGAGGCTGGCTGCTGACAGGTTTTCCTGGTATGAAATTACTTTTATTATTATTATTAAGTTGGTTTTCTGTTTAATAATGATTTTTTGGAATTAGCCATTTAAATATTTTCATTTAAACAGTGCTTCCTTAAACTCTCCATAACTATTCTTAACCACATAGACTATAGTGATTTTATCTTAAGACAAATTTTACCTTCACAGAACACATTCTCTTAAACAAATTTACCAAATTTTAGTAGACCCCTTGTAAGAATTTTCATTTATCAATTTAATATTACCATCCAGGGGTATCAAAATATACTCTGACACTGAACAAACTGACAAACGCAAAAAGAGTTATGACACACCAACAGAAACATAAAGCTTACTAATTTGACCCATAATTTTCACTTTTTTAGTATGGCTGTGCTCAAGCTCTCCATCATTTCACATCTTTGATTTTACTGTTTTTAGAATTTTTTCTGGAAACTGTGTTCCCTGTAATATATAAGCTTGTTCTCTGAAACACTTTTGTTCATAATCAGCAACCAACTAAGATAACTTAGCAGAAATACAGTCAAGCTCTAATTTAGCAGTTTACACAGATATATAACATATATATTTTGGATTATATTTTTTAGGAGTACATTTAGGCTTAAAGTTCAGATTTTTGGCATAGGCCCTTTAATTCCTGTTCTTATTTTTGGTATATTTAGTGAAGGAGTAATAAACTTAGTTTCAGCTGAGGGAGAATCGACAGCTGTACTGCTTTTGGTAACTGCTTTAAGTTCTGTTACAGGCTGGAGTGAGCTGCTCCATTGCTGACTAGGTAAATTTGAGCTAGTTTGGGAAGTGCTCATATTGTTTGCCTGAGGGCCCCGAGCAAGGCCCATTAGGAAGTTTCCCGATTTATTAATGAGACTGCCATTTTTATGATATTCAGAATGGCAATCATTGGCCCAGTGTAACCCTTTCTGGCGTTTTGGACACACATGAGTTGGTATTGATTTATTATTGCCGCTAGATGGAGCGATCACACCAGTTATGGATCAGCAATCCTTTTTCATAAGACCTGGTTTTCCACATTTAAAGAAACTTAAATTATTAATTATAGTACTACATCCCATTATAGCAGCTGCAAAAAAGATCATGTTATATGTATCAGACCCAAGGTCTTGGCATGTCTTTATATAATCCTGTACAGTATCTCCATTTGCCTTTATTGGATGTAAAGCCTTTTTACACTCACTGTTAACATTAGCAAAAGCCAACATCTGAATAAGCATTTCTTTAAGATCAGATTGAGTTACTGTCTTGTTGACCACATTTGCTAGCCTCGCTACAAATTCAGCATAGGGTTCAGTATTTCCTTGAACAATTTTTAAAAATCATTGTACAGCCTGTCCAGGGGTGGAGATTTGTCACCAGGTGACTAGACAGCACAATTGAACTTGTACAATGGCAATATTATCATATTGAGCCTGGCAAGGAGCCCCAGCCCATTGACTTACTTCTAATATTTGTTCAGCTGTAATAGGCACTGCTGGATTTTGCTATTGATTTTGTCATGCTATAATATTAGCTTTATCAGCCCATCAAATTTTAAATTGTAAAAATTCTGCTATATTAAGAACAGCTGGAGCTAACAAATGTCAGTTCCAGGTAATAATCTGTTTGCTTGTGCCACTCCTTGTACCAATCCTTGAGTATAAGGAGAATTAACACCATATTGAGTGCATGCTTGTTTTAAATTTTTGATAGTTTTAAAAGGAATAGGAGCATGCTCATATTGTACACCCCCTTGGGGATTGTTAGCATCTACTTGAATTTGAGCTACTGTTACTGGGAAAGTGAAAAATTGCATAGCTTCTGAATTTCCTTCTCTACTTCCCTGTGCTATATTTTTCATAATTGAAGAGGATGGTGCTGGCACAAAAACAGAATCTTTTGGAGGGTCATTAAATGTTGTAAAAAATGAATCAGTAGATACCTTAGGAGGCACAGACACTGGTTCAAAAGACAATAAATCATTTTCTGTAGCAGAAGGTTTAACGACCACTGGAAAAGTTCCATAAACTCCCTTTTTCTTTCTTTTCTTTTTATGAAACATGAGTTTATCTGTCTTTGCCTGTTCGTTAAGTTTTTCATATATATTTTCATTAAAATCATCATTAGATTGTTCTGCTACAGTTTTAACAATAGCAGTATTCATTTTAATATCTTCATTTTCATTTGACTGTAATGGTTCAAGAGCAACAGAAATAAGACTACACAAAGACTATACTTGAACAGGAACTGTTTCCCCTTTTTGATAAGCTTGCCACAATGATTTCATTACTAGTTTTCATTGTTTCAAATTTAACACATTTTGCCCTTGTGGCTAAAATCAATAACAATGTTTTTGTACAAGAGAAAAGAGTTCTAGCAACTCATGCGTCATCACAGACACACCTGTATTCTTCAATAGGGTCTTTAAAACCTCAGAATATTCCTCAAATCAACTTGACTAATTTCCCATTACCCTGACTATCAAGAATATTTGACTCGCCTCATAAGATTCAAGGACCATCCGACCCAGCAACAAGTCCTTAGATCCACAGCACTGATCCAGAGTAAAAAACGATGAGAAAAGACTAGTTGAGCCCCACGTTGGGTGCAATATGTTGTTGTCAGGGTGTGGCACAAAAGAAAAGTCAGATAAGTTGATGCATATGAAGAAGAGGGCTGCAGCTCACTCAGGCAAAAAACAGCCCAGAGCTCACTGTGACCCATTCTTTTATTTTGCTTAAAACAATGCATAGATTCTTCCCCACCTAACCTTGCTCTCCCACTATCTTTCTCTTACTACAACAAAACTCTGCCTTTTCTGGCAGTCTACCAAGGGGCATAAGAATAAACATTGTTTCTAGCCCTAAATGCCTTAGTCTATCTAATATCTCAGCTTGGTGCGTGAGAGCGCCACCTGTTCCTGTATAACTAGATAGCTTTTAGGAATTTATACAGTAACTTCTTAGTGATGGGTTCATCCCACTCTGCTTTCTCCTATTGATGTCTGCAGTATGCAGAGACCTTGGAGACATTTACTAACGTGTCTCTGCCAGCAAGCATGCTTGTTAAATGCTTAACCCTTTATGCTCTGACTCTTAGCATCTTCTCCAACAGTCAGGAGTACCCGTGCTTGAGGCATTGTTTACTGTGGCAGTAAGTGTGATCCTCCTGAAGACATGCATAAGCATAACCTCTGGAATGAACTCCTTATTCACTTTGAAATCTGTTAGCCATAAAAACTCTTTGGTTTGTAATATTCCACCTTTAGGTTTAGGTCTTTTTTTCAAAATGCATCACTAGTTGTCACTTGGTAATAATCTCTCAGTGCAGGGAGACTCGGTGCCTTGTAGTCATGTCCCACACCAGTCTGGGTGGAAGGCACTGAGTTTATATGCTGTGTTTGGCTTTGGAAGAGGCCACATTTGAGTAATAAGGAGGGTTTTAGCCAGTAACTCAGGCAACATATATTACTAGGCTAAGTTTCAATTTGACAAGTATAAGGTTCATAAGTACAATCATTAATATCAGGGAACTGGCATACTGATCTGTCCAATTTTTCTAGGCACTGTCTACTTGCTTTTATATATATATCATTCATGGGAGTACAGGAAAGTAAAATGTTGTTAAAATAAACTATAAACTATGTCTTCAGCAATGGCAACTCTTTCACTTAAGAAAATAGTGCTTTCAGAAATGTTAAAATGTGAAGATATTAAAAATTAACATCTGAGTACACAATGCATTTTTTATGAAATGGAAGAATTTCCAAATTTAATGAATATCTTGCCTATATTTCCATACTGGAAATACTTGCTTCCCCAAATTAGAGAAACTACAACATGGGTAACTTAAGTAATGTCTTCTTAGGTCTTACTTTTTTTAAAGTTTTATTTTATTTTTAAAATTTGTTTCTTCTCACCCTTTCATTATCTGCACTTGCTGTGTCTGTTCATCTTCCTTCTATTTTTTTTATTTTTAGGAGGCACCGAGAACTGAACCCAGGACCTCTGATGTGGGAGAGAGGTGTCTAATCATTTGAGCCACCTCTGTTCCCTGATTTATCGTGTCTCTTATTATGTTTTTTCTTCTTGTGTCTCTTGTTGCATCATCATGTTGCATCAGCTTTCCATGCCTGCCTGTCAAGTCACCTCACAACCTTGATCATCTTCTTTGGAAGACACCAGAACCTCTG
>JAQZBX010014195.1:0-38889 GCA_029593785.1 Cabassous unicinctus
CCCTTGTCACCATTATGACCCTTCTGTGATCCAAAACCTCCCCAAAAACAAACCCAAAATATGAACAAATAAAAATAATAACAAATAAACTAATAGTAGTAATAAACGAATAAAATACAAAAACGAAATATAATAAAAAATTTTCATTGTGTCTTTCATCACTGTAAGATCTATCTTTTATGTACATTGACAATTTATTCCATATGTTCCCCATGTAATTTATTTTTCTCTCTATCTTTAAAGAAGCTTTATGTTACAGAAAATTCACATAGACAATAGGGGATTCCCATATACCCCAAATCCTCCCACTCTCCCACTCTCCCCTATTAATAACATTTAACATGTTTATGGTACATTTATTTAAATTGATGTACAAATACTGAAACATTGCTACTAACCATGGTCAATGATTTATATTATAGTTTGCATTTTGCATGCAAATATTATAGGTTTTAAGAAAATTTAACATGGCCTATATCCATCATTGCAAGATCATGCAGAACAATTCCAATACCGTGAAAATTACCAATGTTTCATCTATTTTATTCTTCCCTCCCCCTCCCCTCAGAGCCTATGTTAACCATTGAGTTTCAATTTTTGAAGAATAAGGTTCATAGTTACATGCAATAATATTGAGGGCTTGATCTATTGATCTGTTTTCTTTTATTAGGCACTGCCAGTCTTCTTTAGAGAATTTGCCCTGCTATTTGAGAACATAGCAGTACTCTCCAAGATGGGAGTTTAATATTTCTTGTTTATTGTGTGTGTCTCCACCCACTGAGATAACACACTATGACAAGATGAACCTTTTAATATTTCATAAAGGCATGCCTCAGGTGCATCCTGTCCTTCATATTCCCTCCACACCTGATGACCTGCATCGGTAATCATCCCCTGCCATATTTGCCAAAACAACATTCCCACCATTGTAGTTTTAACCACAGACATGCAAATCCCAAGAGTTCATCTGATCCTTTCTCCAACTCTCCCCAAAGTTCCATGGATAGTCCAAAACAAGTCCCCACCCTACTTCTCCTCACGTTCCTTACCCTCTAACCCAATCACATCACTGCACCACTAGCAGCCTTATCAATGCCCAAATAACCTTTCCAACTTATCATAGATTTTGCCCATATTGAGCATCAGCTCACCACCCTCTACTCCCTTTCTGTCACCTGAGATCCTATCTTCTAGATTTTATCTCTGTGAGTCTGCTCAATGTCTTTAATTTATCTTAGTGAGGTCATATAATATTTGTTCTTCAGTGACTGGCTTACTTCACTTAACATAAGATCTTCAAGATTCATCCATGTTGTCCCATGTGTTAATACAGCATTCCTTGTTACAACTGAGTAATATTCCATTGTATGTATATAGCACAATTTGCTTATCCATTCTTCTGTTGATGGACACTTGGTTTGCTTTCAGCTTTTGGCAATAGTGAATACTGCTGCTATGAACACTGGTGTGCATATATCTGTTCATGTCCCTGCTTTCAATTTTTCTGGGTAAATACCTAGAAGTTGGATTGCTGGATCATATGGCAGTTCTATAGTTAGCTTCCTGAGGAACTGCCAAAATATCCTCCACAATTGCTGTACAATTCTACATGCCCAGCAGCATTGGTTGAGTGTTCCCTTTCCTCCACATCTTTTCTATTACTTATAATCTTCTATTTTTAAAAAATAGCTGTCCCTCTAATATGTGTAAGATGATGTCTCATTGTGGTTGTGTTTGTATTTCCCTAATAGGTAGTGATAATTAAGCCTCTTTTCATGTGTTTTTTAGCAATTTGTATTTCTTTGGAAAAGTATCTATACAACTCTCTTGCACATTTTAAAATGTGTTGGTTGTCTTTTCCTTTTTGAGATGTAGGCTGTACTATATATACTGGATGTTAGGCCAATACCTGATAAATGGTTACCAAATGTTTTCTCCCATTGAGTAGGCTGCCTTTTCAATTTCTTGACAAACTTCTTTGAAGCACTATTTTTCTTTTAATTTTGAGGAGCTCCCAATTATCTATTTTATCTTTCATTGCTTGTGATTTGGGTATAAATTTTATGAAACGCTTTCCTATTATAAGATCTTGTAGATTTTCCCTACAGTATCTTCTAGGATTTTTTTGTCTTGGCTCTTATACTTAGGCCTTTTATCCATCTTGAGTTCATTTTTGTATAGAGCATGAGATGGTGATCCTCTCATTCTTTTGGATATGGATATGATTCAAGGACCATTTGTTGAAGAGGTCACTCTGTCCCAGTTGAGTGAGCTTGATGGACTTGTCAAATATCAGTTGACTGTGTATGTGAGGATATTTATCAAAAGTCTCAATTCTGTTCCATTGGTCTGGATGTCTAGCCTTTAGCCAATACCATGTAGTTTTGACCACTGTGACATTGTAGTATGCTCTAAGTAAGGAAGCATGATTCCTCCAATTTCATTTTTCTTTTTCACAACGTTTTTAGCTATTTAAAGTCTCTCGCACTTCCAAATAAATTTCACAATTAGCTTTTCCAAGTCAGTAAAAAATGCTATTGTAATTTTTATTGAGATTGCATTAAATATGTAAGTCAATTTAGGTAGGAGACACATCTTAATGATGTTTAGTCTTCCAATTTATTAGCATGGAATATGATTCCATTTATTTAGCTATTCTTGGACTTCCTCTAACAGCATTGTGTAGCTTTCTGAGTACAAATCCTTCACATCTTTTCTTTATTTTTTAATTTTTTTTTATTTTTAAAAAACTATTAGATAACACAAATGTTACATCTTACATCAAAAATATAGAGAATTGTTATATGCGCCACCCCTCCTCCTCCACACTTTGCCACATTGACAACATATTTCATTAGTGTGATACATTTGTTACAATTAATGAACACTTATTAAAGCATTGCTACTAACCATGGACTATAGTTTACATTATATTTTACACTCTGCCTTGCACACATTTATAGGTTTTGAGAAAAGGTATAAGGGCCTGGATCCATCATTGCAATGTCATGTAGGACAATTCCAATGTCCCAGAAATGCCCTCATGTTACACATATTTTTCCTTCTTCCTACCCTCAGAACCTCTGTTGGTCAATGCCTTTTAATCAATGATAAATATTCTTCCTTTGCTAGAACAATAATAAGTCTATAGTAGAATAATAATTAGTCTACTTTAGTCCAATGTTCTTTCCTCAATCTTGAGGAACTGGGATGGTCATGACACTCTCTTTCTAATTGCAAAGGGGCTTAGATCTCATGGGGTAGATGGATGGAACTATCTTGCTAGCAGTTTCAGATACTCTATGTTCCTTGGGATAGGAGTTGTCTATCATCATCTCCTTGTTAGTTGTCCTAGGTGAGTCCAATGAACTGGACAGTAGATGTTGCAACCCTGCTGAGATTCAGGGCTCAACCAGCATAAGAATAAAACAAATATTTTGCTAATTATAGGTTCCAATAAAAGAGCAGAAGAGCAAAGTGTAGGGAAAATAAAGGTGAGTCTACCTTTGTTACATTGGGGACAATAAATTCCAAAGAAAGGCCCACTGACAGTATGCTGAATTCCCAAGTTTTTCTGCCCTGCTTATAGTGTCTAGATGTATCTAGAGCACTTAGAAGACTCACTGTTTGAGGCAGTTTACTGTGGCAGTCAATGAGATCCTCCTGAGACATGCATAAGCATAAACTCTGGAATGACCTCTGGAATTACTTTGAAATCTCTTAACCATAAAAACTTATTTGTATTTAATATTTCCACCATTTGGTCAAGGTCTTTTTCCAAATGCATTGCTAGTTGGCACTTGGTAATAATCCTGCAGTGTTGGGGAGGCTCATCCTCGGGAATCATTTCCCAGGCTGGCGTGAAGGTAATTTGTTTATATGTTGAGTTTAGCTTAGAAAGAGGTCACATTTGAGTAACAAGGAGGCTTTCAGGGGGTAACTCTTAGGCAATATATAATTTATTCCTAGTTAATTGATTCTTTTAGTTGCTATTGTAGATGAATTTTTTTTTTCTTGATTTCCTCCTCAGCTTGTTCATTATTGGTGTATAGAAATGCCACTGATTTTTGCAAGTTAATCTTATATCCTGCCACTTTACTGAACTCATTTATCAGCTCTAGAAGATGTGTTGTAGATTTCTCAGGGCTTTCTATATATAGGGTCATGTCATCTGCAATTAGTGAATTTCTTACTTCTTCCTTTCCAGTTTGGATATCTTCTGTATCTTTTACTTGTCTAAGTGTTTATGCAAGCACTTCTAACACAATGTTAGAGAAGAGCAGTGAGAGTGGGCATTCTTATAGTGTTCCAGATCATAGAGAGAAAGCCTTTAGCATTTCACCATTGAATATGATGTTAGCTGTGGATATTTCATATATACCTTTTAACATCTTGAGAAAAGTTTCTTCTATTCCTATCTTTTGAAGTGTTCTTATCAAGAAACACTTCTTTTGAAGTGTTTTTATCAAGAAAAATGCTGTATCTTGTGAAATGCTTTTTCTTTATCAATAGAGATGATTATTTGATTTTTTATTTTCAATTTACTAATGTAGTGTGTTACATTTGTTTTATTATGTTCAATCAACCTTGCATATCAGGGATGAAACCCCCTTGGTCACTGTGTATAAATCATTTGATGTGTTGTTGAATATGATTGGCAAACATTTTCTTGAGGATTTTAGCATCCAGGTTCATTTGCGAGATTGGTCTGTAATTTTCCTTTCTTGGGATGTCTTTCTTTGGTTTTGGTATTATGCTGACATTGGCATCATAGGAGCTAGTGTTCCCTTCACTTCTATTTTTCAGAGGAATTTAAGGTTTGGTGTTAATTCCTTCTGGAATGATTGGTAGAATTCGCCTGTGAAGTCATCTGTTCTTGGGCTCTTCTTAGTTGGTAGATTTTTGATGAATAATTCAATCTTGTTACTTGTAATTTGTCTGTTGAGTTCATCAATTTATTCTCTCAACAATGTAGGCTGCTTGTGTGTTTCTAGAAATTGTCCGTTTCATCTAAGTTTTCCATCTTGTTGACATAAAATTTTTCAAAGTATCCTTCTTATGATATTCATTATTTCTATGGCACTAGTGGTGATATACCTTCCTTCATTTTTTTATTTAATGTATTTGCATCTTGTTTTTTCTTTGTCAGCCTAGCTAAGGTTTTGCCAATTGTATTAATCTTCTCAAAGAACCAGCTTTTGGTTTTGTTAAAATTTTCTAGTATTATTTTTATTGTCAATTTCATTTAGTTCTGCTCTAATGTTTCCTTCTTTCTGCTTGCTTTGGCATTAGTGTGTCATTCTTTTTCTAGTTGTTCCAGATGTGCAGGTAGGTCCTTGATTTTAGCTCTTTCTCCTTTTTAAATATAGATATTTGTGACTATATATTTCCCTCTCAGAACTACTTTTGCTACATCCCCCAGGTTTTGATATGTTGTGTTCTTATTTTCATTTCTGTTGAGGTAGTTACTGATTTCTTTTGAAATTTCTTCCTTGACACATTGATTGTCTAAGAGTGTGTTTTTTATCTTACATATCTTTGTGCCTATTCTGGTTCTCTAAACTCTTACTGACTTTCAGCTTCATTCCACTGTGATCAGAGAAATTGCTTGCATAATTTGCTTCTTTGAATTTGTTGAAGAGTTATTCTGTGAATTAGCATGTGGTCTTTTCTCGAGAATGATCCATGTACATTCAAGAAGAATGTATATAATGCTGTGTTTGTGTGTAATCTTCTCTATATGTCTATTTGGTCTAGATACTATAAGGTATTATTCAAGGTCACTGTTTCTTTACTATCTGTCAAGATGTCCTGTCTAATGGTGATAATATTGTATTAACGGACCCCACTCTAACTGTAGAGACATCTAGATGGAAAAAAGCCAGTCCTTATCAGCACTGTGATTTTCAGTCAGCCCCGTTTCCCCTTATGTCAGGTGTGGAGTTAAATTGGTGGCCATCGATCTCTTTCTGACTTGGACAGTTTCAAACTTTAGCTGTTCTTAGTATTATACTTTAGCTCACTGAATTTACTAATCTGTAGCTGAAGGTGGTGCCGAACCATCTCTTTCTCCCCTGTTTTGGGAAGTGGAGCTTTCAATTCCAGCCATGGACCAGCTGCTGAGGCAGCTTGTGCCTCCATTGGAGAATGGGCACAGGCTTAAGTGGCATGGAGTGCTCTACTTATGAATCTTCTCTGCAGATGGGCAGTCTCCTCCTCCCATTCTTTCAAGGATGTTGCAGGATGCACTTCTGATCTCCTGCATCCCCCAAATAAGTGCTATAGTTAGTTGTGGGTGATCACCAACTGCCCCGTAGCAGGAGCTGATTCTCATAGCTCTATACTCTGCCTCCATCTTGTTGGTTGTAAGTCCATTTGACTTTTGTTATTTTCATTATTTCACTTCAGTTCTCTAATACCAAAAACTCTGATTTCTTTATGTCTCAGACATAAATTTTAAAATGATAGAGAGTTTTAATTTAGCCTGGAATATACCCATTCTTTCAACTAATTTCAATTTGGGAAACACCTAGTTTTAAAGAGTAGATTCTTGGATACACAATCTATCTGCAAATTTTAATGTTTTGCACTTCAGTACATCTTTGCCAAAGCAAAGTTGCACGATTGATAGTTTCTGAAACTTCTCTTCCTTGTTTTTTTTTTTATGTATTCCAGACACACAGTATGTGATGTGAGAGTAAAATGGAAGGGAAAACGCAGGTGGAAGGCAGAGAGAAGACTTGCTCATCTAGTCTGGTTCTGGTCCTTTGGGACAGTACTGATCAAAGAAGTGCTTTGGAAACGAAGTATAAAAGCCTGTACCTGACTTTTGATTGGCCTTCAAATCCTCTCTTTCCATTTCCTGGTGTGATTCCTGTGTCTTGGCTCAACCAGGTGATGTGAAACTGTTTAGTCTTGGTTCTTTGTCCACCTGAGGTGTGAATGATCTTCCTTGGGCATTGCTGGGAGTTTTGGACTGATGACTATTCTCAGGATGTTGCTAATTTAAAGTCTCTCAGGGCTTCTGTGAAGAATCATTTTCTGGTGCTAATGATGGAAAATTTGTAGATGTGTATTGGGAACCACTCTTCTCATAATCTGAATGTCTGTCTTCCCCCACACTTTGATTCACAAGGGAAGAGATCTTAGCTATCTTGTGCATCTTCTTGAGTTTCTCAGAAGAACCTAGAATGGAACATTTATAAGTGAGAAAATCAGTGAATATTCTTGAATGACTAGCTCTGGATGTAATAACAGAAGTTAGATTTTCAGATGTCTATTAATATCTCACTATACATAACATCAAATTCTGTTCCAATTGTGACCTATCTTCACTCTAATCATCACCACCCAGCAACCATTGTCATTATTATCACCAAGAACTCTCTAACTTTGGTTGAATGTTTTAAGATGAAAAAGGTCCACTGCCAAGGGTGTTTCTTGTGGTATCTGATTTACTTCTCTCAAACAACTATTAAATAAGTAGTATTATTATTCTCTGTTCAAAGATACTTAAGGTCATCAGAATAGAGGGCATATTTGGTCAGCCCAAAATTTAACCAATCTTCTGTGCTTCCCTTGAGACCGCACTTATCCTAGTGGGGTTCCGGGAGGTCTATAGTGATTCAGTGGGGAGGAGATGCTTGGTTCTGTCCTATGAGACTGAATTTAGGGTCTCAATGATTCTATTCTCTGCAATATCTTGCTCAGTGGTTAATCCAGGCATCCTCCATCAAAATTCTGATTATGACCTAATTACTGCTCACCCTGACTCTTTGAACCACCCTTAGCTGGGTCACAACTCACACAGTAGGGGGCTGCATCTTGATTTCCATTATTTTTTATTTTCCTGATAACCACCAAAGGTACTGGCATAGAAGATTAAAAGTGATTAAGCACTTTAGCTGGAGTACCAGGCCATCTTGGCTCTATATCATGCTGCTTGTGTGGCCAAGGGCAGGTATCTTAAAGTCACTGTATCTCCCTCCTTTGTAAAATGGAGATGATGATAATGGTGAGGATGATAATGATGAAGAGGATGGTGGAGATGAAGATAATGTTTGGGAGGATACTGATTGACATGGTGATGATCATTAAACGATGATTTTGGTCCTGATGAAGGTAATGATCTTGGGTATGCTAGTATAAATGGAACCACAAATTGAAAAAGAAAAAAAAATTTTCTCTGGTGCAAAAAGAGAAAGAAACCCCTATCTCTTTCCTTGTCTTAGAACATTCTTAAGAAATTTTGTGGTTGTAAAGCTTTTCTCTGCTCATGTGAAATATATGTAAATCTTTTTAAACCCTGCAGAAGCATTTTGCCAGCTTTGAAACCTAGGAATATCTTTTTCAAGGAACTCCAACCACCTCTCTGAAATATTAACATCAAGGGAGATAAGACCATTATCTTCCTATTTCCATGGGAGTTTAACTTTTGTTTCTAGCTCCAAATTGTAACTATCTACCTCTCATGAATATATGAAAAGTTATATTATTCCTTTAGATAGAAGCAATTAGCAAACACAAAGACCACCCCAATTACCAGGTAAATTTTAAATGAACCATGTATGACAAATGATGCTGTGACGTACTTTTGCTTGAGGACTAGTTTATCTTGAGAACATGTATGAATTGTGTTGTATCTGCTTGTAAATAAAAAATGGTGAGATTTCCTTCTTTCTTTGAAATCTCTTTAGTGGATTGCCTGTGATGGATCACATTCTGGTTAAATGCTTATTCAATAATAAAATTATTTTTCTTAACTCTTCTAACTTTATTGGAGAGATTTTTTTCTGAGTTGGGAGAAAGTTTTGCTTTTCATTATATTTCCCCAATAATGGTGGTGGAGATGATGGTAATGGGGATGGTGATGATGGGTTTGATGAGGGTGATTAGGAAATCTATGAAGATGATGATGATGAAGATGATGATGACGATAATGGTGCTTTCTTGTGTGTGTGTTGTTTTTTTTGCCATTTAGTTCTTCCTTCATGAATTTCCTATTTTTTACTTTGAATATTTTACTTACAATTTTTTATATTTGTGTTTATATACAAATGATTTGTCAGTAATCCAAAATCACAAATATACCTCAAAGTTTATGCTTTTCTATTTGTTGTTTATGATGAATTTCTATCTGGTGTTTATAGTCAATTTCATTAGTCTTATTTATGGATGATATAACCATTTCCTATTCTGAAGTTTAAATTTTTCTCTATATTTTCTTCTCCAAATTTAATAGTTTACTCTTCATAATTTAGGTTTTGAATCTACCTGTAAGTGATAAATCATCATGGTGCATGGCAGTGGTTAAATTTTATTCTAGGGTAGTATCCACATTGGCAGTCTATGAGATCCTGCTGAGATATGTTACCTCTGAGATGACCTCCAAGGTCATTTTGAAGTTTCTCAGCCATATAAACTCATTTGTCTTTATCTTTCCCCCCTTTAATTTGAGGTCTTTTTCCAGTTGCATTGCTAGTTGGTGCTTGGTAGCAATTCCTCAGTACCAGGCAAGCTCATCACCAGGAGTCATGTCCCATGCTTAGGGGAAGGTAACCCTAAATAGTGGGGCTCCTGAGGGCTCTGGAGACACCCAGGGCCTATGGTCATGGCAGATAGCTCCAGAGTTTGGTGACTTGCCAGTGGGCCCTATTTAGGAGTTTGTATTTCTGAGAGTGAAGTAGGACTCAGTTATAGCTGCCCTGTACATGGGTCATCTGTCCCTTCTATCTAAACATATACTTGGTGCTGGAGTTTGTATGTGTACATCCAAGAGACTGGAATCTCTGGGCTGTCCATGGGCCAGCTGGGCCCTGAGCCACAGTGAAGTTGCAACACCTACTCTCCAGTTCTTTGGACTCACCCAGGACAACTAACAAGGAGATGAGGATTGACAGCCACCGTACCAAGGAAACAAGAGAGCCCACAACTGCAAGCAAGAGAATCCCATCCAACTGCTGTATGGGATCAAAGCCCTCTCTCAATTAGAAGTGGAGTGGACGTCACCACCCCAGAATCTTCAGGATTGTGGAATGAACTATGGACTAGAGTGGACTTACAGGTATTCTATTATAGACTTACTGTGATTCTAGCAATGGAAGAAATTACAGCATTGAGGTGGAGCCAGTGGCCACTGGAGGCTCTGGTGGCAGGGAGAAGGAAAAGCAGGTGTAATAAAGGGGCTTTTCTGGGACATGAGAATCATCCTGAATGACATTGCAATGACAGATATAGGCCATTATATATCTTCCCATAACCTGCATAATTGTGTGGGAGAGAGTGTAAACAGCAATGTGAACTATAGTCCATGCTCAGTGGCAATATCCCAGGATGTGTTTATCAATTGCAATGAATGTGCCACACTAATGAAGGATGTTGTTTATGTGGGAGTGTTTGAGAGGTATGGGGAGCAGGGCATATGAGAATCTTATAATTTTGTGGAAAATTTATGTAATCTAAGTATTTTTTAAAAAATAACAAAATATATTTAAAAAACCATATTTTTCTACTAGATTAATAATACCCTAGATTCCAAAATATGAGTGCCTCAGAAATACTTAAATCTATGATTATGATATTTACCAAGGAGATCATTAGATGCAAAAAAAGCAGAAGGCACTACAGGGGAAGTCTCTAGGCCCCCACACTAATTTTGAAATATTTTGCTTTATTTATTAAAAATACTTATTTGAATAATAGTTTCTTCAACTGGGAAAAGGATGAAAGAAAGAGGGAAGGAAGAAAGGAAGGAGGGAGAGAGAATAGAAGAAAGGGAAAGGAAGGAGAGGGAAGAAGGAAGGAATACACTTATCTAAGGAATTAAAGGCATAAAAAAGAACATAAACTGGCATGAAATTTCCTCAAAAATATTGACATGAGAAATTAAAACTACCTCACTGACATAGTTCTCATAAACATGTAAATAAGGGTGCAAAAATAAGTGTTTCACATAAGAAATCTGTATAAACATATATTTCCCTTTTCTCTAATGTTGGAAATTATGGTAAGAAAAAAAATATTTATTTATCAATTTTCAAGCAGAACAGGTTGAAGAAAGGGACCAAATTGGGGAATCTAGAAGTTAACTTATTTGCCTTTTCTGACTGCTTATTCATTGTCAGGGAATAGATAAAAGATTTGTACTACATATTTTATTATAAATTTGTTAAAATCTATGCTATGAGGATGTATCAGAAATTCAATTCCTTAAATCAGAGAGAAGAAATAAAATATCTTGACCTTAATTTTTTTAATTTTATTCATCTTTTGATGCCAGTTATGTCAACATACATATTACCAAGCCTATGTTCCACTGCTGCTTCTTCAGTGCTACCCCTGATGTGAAACATCTACGGTGCCTTTGTCTCTTTCTGCATCTTCTGTTGTTCTACATTGATCTATCTGCTGAAACTGTTACAATATCATTTTCTTTTAAAAATATGGCATATTTTTCTTTCTCTTTACTTTTGGTGGCACATTGGAATCACTCAAGTATCTTTGTAATTATTTTTGTTAGAAAAGTTGTAGGTTTACAGAAATATCCTAAAGAAAATATATAAAATACAAAGTTCTAATATACCAACCCACTATTAACAACTTGAATATTTCCGATTGTTGTGTGTCTGTATTACTATATTTCAATATATTTTCTCATACTTTTCTTCCCCTACATACCATTTTAATAATTTCAAACAATATTATTGTATAGTCCTTATAGAATGTTCAAATATCTCATATTTTTAGGAAAAGACAAGCTCATGTTTGTTGTGTCATCCTTCTCCATGAAATTGTTTCAGAATGTTTTTATGCAGTTTTTTATATTTGAGGTAACAATAAACAATGATTATTTTCACTTTGCTATTATCATATGGCTTTTCTTGCAAAAATATAACCAACATGTATATTTTTGTCTTTAGTGACTTCCTTCAATTAGCCCTTGTCCAGGATTAAGATTTCTTCCTCCAAGGACAGGACATTAGGTCTCCCAGCAAATTTGAGGGATGACTTCAGCTTTAAATTTCTAATGTTTTATTTATTTATTTATTTATTTATTTATTTATTTATTTATTTAAGGTGGTACAGGGGATTGAACACAGCATCTCCTATTTGTGACGCAGGTGCTCATCTACCAAGCTACACCTGCTCCCCAACATTTTTATTTTTGATTGTCCTTTAGGCCAAAGTTGGTTGCATACCTGCTCCCCTGGAGCAGAGGTAAAGATTCTTCTGCCTATTCTCACTAAGATTTTAGCACCTCAATGATCTATGAATGAAAACGTTCTGCTCAGCATCTCAGTTTGCCAATCTCAAATATTCTGTCCCTACATAGCTATTGAAACCTCCAAGAAATCCAACTTACTTCTTCCCCTGACCTCTAGACTGTCCAAAACTCATGAGTGTATCAATTTGAAAATTTAATTAGTTACTTCTATTTTACTCTTCATATTAGTGTCCTGGTGATTAATTTGCCTTTATTGAATGTAAACCTTTAATTATTATAGCCATTGATGAAAGTGATGACTTTTTTCTTTTAATTTCAGGAAATTCTGCAGGCATTCATTCTTTCAGTATTGGTTACACATTGTTCTTGTGGATTATATTTCATCTTACTATCTTATCATTGGGAAAAATCACAAAATCACTTTAATAAAATCTAAATAAAATCTTAGTGTTCTTTTTGAAATACTAAGTAGATTTTGAATAAAAAGAAGAAATTGATCTGAAAATCCAGAAAAAAAGTCATAGGAACAAAATTGAATCATTGGACCTGAAATATGTAACATAGAATAACTTTTTAATACATGATTGCAGTTTAGGTTCTTGATTTACAAAATGCACATTTATTTAATCTACTAACTTTTACAAGGTGTATGTACAACAGAAAAGTTCTTATCTACATGTGCTTAGAATTGTTGTATATAAATTTTATTGATAAAAGTTTATCTTTCCCAAGTAATTCTGGAAGAATTTCAGGGCCTAGATTTGGGACCTAGGCCAAGGTGTGAATAGTCAGGCATCCTTGATCTCCATTAATTGGATTTGAAAGAGAACAGTTTGGACATAGTTGATCAGAAGCATAAATTTTGGTGAGTGTGTATATATGAGATTCACGTCGAAAAGGGAAATGTTTCCAATATCCACATCCAGGAAGACATATACTCAGTAAAACTGAGGTTTCGTCCAGAAGATGGTCTGAGGTATAGCACTGGCAGATAAATATTTTCTCTTTCTGAAACTCACAGTCTAAAATTCAAGTTCAATAAAGAGTTGGATCTCTCACTGTTGTTGAACAGATTTTCTGCAAGTTCTCAGATCCCATAGTTTGCCCTGCCCCACATCCATCTCACAAAATGACAGCCAGTTTTAAACAGAGGTCAGCCCAGGACATAAAATTCTCAGCTGAACCTCCTACCATGCTTTTGCATATTTACTTTGAAATGTCTAATCAGAAGCTCTTCAGGTCATCAGAAACAGAAATCTTTCATTCATAGATCATCAGAAATTATGAGGAATGCATTAGCTGTGTCAACATCCTAGGTCATTTGCTCTGTGGGAAAAAAAAAAAGTAGCTCAACAAATGGACAATATATAGTTCAACTCTTTACATCTCCTGCAAAGGAAATATATCTTGCATTCTCAACTACTTTAATTCTGATCTTCCAATAGAAGTTAGACCTTTTTCAGGAATCATTTAGTTAACACCCCTGTCTAAATCAAATTACCCTAAGTAAGCATTGTAGCAACATGTTCCTATATTTTAAATGATTATTTTATTTTAATATTAAATTATGTAATTATTTGAGTTAATATTTTTCTACATTTAATGTGTAAGCTACATGGAGGCAGAGACCATGATGATTTTGTTTCCACATTTATTCTACATGATAGGACAATTCCTAACCAAGTGCAGAAAGTCTATAGATATTTTGAATTTAAAAACAAAAAATGAATGATATTTATAGTAGTATAATTTTAAAATATTGATTTTTAAAAAATTTAATTCCCAATATCCCTTCCCCATCTCTGTTAGATAGATGTTTTCATTCCAGTATTCTGTTTTTCCAATGTCTATTGAAAGTGAAGAGATTATGCCTGATCTTCTTCCTGGAGACATGTTACCTGGGGACAGAGGTGACTTCCCCAGACAAAAGTTTCTCTTTTGGCCTGGGATAGGATAGGGAGGTCTTTGACTTTGGGAGAAACCTAGGAAACTTGCATGTAGAAGAGAATTTAAAAACTTAGAGAGGAAGGGCATTGTGCATTAACAACTCTCCAAATAATGCCTGTTTATGCAGACTACAGAACTGCACTTTCAATTATGACTGTGAGTCTAAAAACATTGTGTTGCCCATTTGTGGGCAGCAATCTGTTGGCAACAATGTTTTCCCCAGTTATTCCAATTTTGCTATCAGCTCATTACAGGACCCTGGGACATGCCTGGTACTGGGCTAATTGGTGGGTGCAAGGAGGACAAAATTTTTGAAGCAGTTTTCCAATAGGCCAAATGAAAGTTTGAATGAAGCAAAATCAAGCTGTATTAGGTGGTTTATTGAAGAATAGGCAAAATTTCATACAGATAATTCTAATCAGGTGTCAAGAGTGAGAATCACTGATGTAGTAACAGAGCACAGACATTATAAGTGTCAAATAATCTTCACATTGAAGGGAGAGCCAGTTGCAATGTTGGCTATTGCTCTCAGCTTAAAGGAAAGGGAGGTGTTAGTACAGATTCATTACCCTGAAATTCAGGATCCTTACGTTTATCTGTAGACTAGTTCTCTGCTGGGCCTTCAATTCTTTGATCTTAGAAACCAGCTTCTCCAGCTTCCACCTGAGCCTGATCTCATTTTTCCAAGACACTTAATGGCACTTGGGGTAGACCAAACCTCCCCCTGTAGGTCCTACTCAAGCACAGTGATGCAGCAGTGAAATAATACGCATCCACATTTCAAGAATATGGTGTCACAAGATAGTCCAGGTAGATAGGACATGGGCTTGCTTGTCAAAATTCTTCAGCTGAGACAACTGCCTAGGGGAAAATGGAAATGATCATGGAAAACTTTGTGATTTTGACCTCACACTATTTTCTGGAATTTTCTCAACTTTCCATGCAAAGCATTACACATTTGGTAAGAGCTAGCCAGGTCCAGTAGTGGGTAATAGAAAGACAATTATAAAGGATACCTGACCCATATGTTCAGATATTTGAAAGCCTAATTGTAATGGGAAACAGTGACCAACTTTGGGCTTTGAGGTGAGGAAGCGATGGTCCAGACTCACCTGGATCCCTACACCAATGCCCGCAGGTACAAATTGGCTGGGATGTAAACCCATATCAGGTAACAAGAGGCTGAAGAAGCCAAGGGGACTGCTCAATTTGACAACTCCTAGAACAGTGGCTCTCAACTGGTGGCTATTTTGTCTTCAGGGGTCATTTGGCCATGCCTGGAGACATTTGTTTGTCAGATGGGGAAGGGGATGGAGTCTGCCACAGATATGTAGCACGGGAGAGAGGGAATTCACAGATCTAGTCCAAACAAGATTCTAAACAAATGCAAGTGAACCAAGAAATCAAAATATCAAAAATAGTACCAGCAACAATAACCGTGACAAGTAAAAATCAGAATCCACAGATGCTAAAATATATTATGTTTTATAAAATAATCAGTTTTTCAGAAACAAGAAAGTGTTGCATACTACTGTATACCTATTCTCTATCAGGATCCAATGTAACCCCATCCCATGAGGAATCAAGTCCAGTTGTGGTCCTGCTACCCCACCCAGCAGAGCCTGAGAAGGTGAAGACCCACTCTCCTCCAGGAGTGGGGGAACCCCAACCCTGCATGTGACTGCCTTGGCCACCTGGGCTTTCTGGTTTGGTCAAGGAGTTTCAGGTATAAATACAGATTCCCTGCCAAATACCAGTGAAATAGACCCTCACTGCAAATGTGGGTCAGCTGGTGACTCTCACTCCACCCTTGGCCAATGGTAGCCTGAAGATGCAATAATATATCCATTGTCTTTGACATGCAGACATGCAGTAGACTTTTTAAATGTTTCATGCTCAGAAGTCTCCCAGCCCTGTGGGCAAAATTCCTTGGACACCAATGATTTCCTCTAGGCCACAATTTCTTAAGATATTTTGGTCCCTGGGCTCCTTTGCCAGTCAGGTGAAAACCACAAACCCCTTACTAAGTTCACACAATACTGTGTATTATTTATTAAACATATAATATATTTTTTAAATATATTTATTAAATATATCACACCTGTACCAACACATCCTCATAAGAATAATTTTTCTAAAATTTCATTTGAAGCTCATGGACCCCTTGATAAGAACCCGTGCTTTAGGCACTGGACTAACCTTAGGACTTGGCACTCCTTAAGGGAAAGGCAGAAGCATTTTTGTGATTCATTCAACAAAATTTGTCTCTAGACAGATGTGCCACCGCAGCAAAGGTTGGAACCAGGGTTTGTGGTCAGCCCTTCAGTTACCCTGAGGAGGCTTCCCTCACAGAGTTGAGCCCTGCTGTGTGTCTGACTGGTACTTGAAACTATCGGTAATGAGAGGGACAACTTTTATCACTCTGCAATTGATCTGGCTTTTGCATTTATAGGTGTTCCTAGGAGGTGACATTCAAACACTCAACAAGGTGCAGGATGAAGGATGCTTCAGCATCCTGAAGGTGCAGTGCTGTGCCAGGTCTTAACACTTTAGCTCTCAAACATGGGGAAGCCCTGGGAAAGTAAACAGAAGCTCTTAGGGCAGAGTCTGCCACCATCCTGACTGGAGGTGTTTTAAAGGGTGAGGCTGTGTCCCTGTGTGCCTGTAGATAGTCTTGGTGACACTCACTCTCTCCATAATCTGTAGCATGTCCCATCTTTCAACTCTTCTCTGGGGGAAGATACCATTCCCTGGTTATAACTAAAGCACAAGACCTTGGGCAAAAGACACCATCAGCCCAAGGACAATAAACTCTAAGGGCTCTGGCCTAGTTATTCTTAGGATAACTCAGTAACAATATGACTGAGTGTATAAATTAGAGATCACCTGAGATAGTAAAACTCAGAACCACAAGCTCCAGACTTCACCTTTTTCAGAGAGGGAGAGAGGGAGGTTTCCTTCTCTGGAATGGAATAAAGACACTTATCCTGGCAAACCTGAGCTCACAAGTAATTTACCAGGCCTCAGTCAGAGAGCAGTGGCCACCAGAGACCTGACAGAGAGACTGAGGGCATTCTAGGGAATTTCTGGTTAAATAAAGTGGAACATGGAATTGCAGGGATACTGGAAATATGAGTTCATAGGTATCAATAATGCTTATGAAATGAGTCCCAGCTGTAGCCTTAAAAGCTGCATCACAAATGTTTGACCTGGATACAAATCAACAAGGAAAAAAATTCTAAGATCCAGGCCCAAGATCCCTGGAGGAGTCAATCTAAGGTAAAAGTTTGATCACATTGCCCTCCAGAGGGCAAATAAAGATGCACAGTCCTATCTGCCCTTCATTCATTTGCTAGAAAATTTCCCCTGGCCTTTATGTTTCTGCCTTGTAAGTATTGATCTTTTACATTTTTACCCACTTAGTGTTGATGGAATTCCAGAGTTCATCTTAAAAACTACTAATTCCTAATATTTGGTAAAAAGAAACCTCAGGATGAGAAGAAGAAAATATTCCCTCTTCTTTGAAAGTGGTAGAAAGGAAAAAACTGTCCTGCACAAGGAAGTGGTCCTTGTAAATGTAATTTTTAAAGACACCCACATTTCTGAGGTTGTTGCTATGCCCTATGAAAACCTCTTCAGCCCTCATCCCAGGAGTTCTGATGGGCTGTCTCAGCTCCTCGCTCAGTTTAATGATACTGAATTGCACATCTCCACAAAATGAGGACTTGTACATTTCTTCAGTAAGCCAGAGAAGAGTGGCAGATCCTTTGAGCTTATCCCACATAAACTGATGACCTTCAAGATTTTTTTAATTAAATGAAGAATCAGAAAGTCTGTACCTCTTTAAAATTAACATAGGAAATGAAAGAACAAAACTGTAACTTCCAAGCTATAGCAGAAACAGGAATTTAATGTAATATTCAGGTAAAGAAATAGCTATTTACAACACAAATATTGTCCAAATGTTAACTAAATGGTTAGTGTATTTTTTTCTTTTATACAGAAATTCAATCATTCTCTTAGATCCTCCTACTCCTTCTTTGGCACTTGCAAGGTACTGAAATAAGACATAAATAGGTTCCAGATGGGACCCCCTTTATATACTGAAAGAGGGTATCTCTCTCCTCCCTCAGTGGATGACTTCAGTTGGGAGAGGCAGAGACTCCCTAACTCTCGAACTCTTGAGCCACTGCGGGAATAAGAGCTAGAGCTGACTCTAAGGCTGCCTCTAAAACTTGAGTTGCCTCCAACCTGGGAGCTGGATCTGATGCTGGATCACCTGTTCATGGGCACAAACCCCTATTCCTGTCCCCCCTGTGGCTCTGCCTGAATGGCCTCTGCATGCTCATGCTGGATATGGAGAAGCTGGGTAACTTGCTCCAGCTCTGATCCAGGCACGCTGAGCTGTATGTAGGCCACCCGTACATTGAGGCAGCAGGGAAAGACTGGGGGCTGACAGAAATCCTCTGAAAAATCATACAGCCAGGTGCTCAGAATGGAGGAGATAGCACTGGGGGTAGTCAGGTGGGAAACAGAATCAGAAGCCTGTCCTTTCCTTCCACACTATCCTCTCACAATTCTGCTGCAGGCACTGGGCCCCAGTGCCTGACCCTGATTTTCAGGAGGATTGCCCCACCCCACACTCCACACCCTAACCCCATTTAGGCTGCCCTGACTATAGCAGACCTCATCACTGAGCAGAAGGTGAGCAAAGATTCTCAATTTTAGAGAGATCTAAGTGACTAGTCTGACCAACTCTGCCCTTTTTCAGGGAAGCCTGACATACTTCTCAGTCTTTCTTGGCCCCTCTCCTCACAGGAATACCAATTCTATGAGGGCCAGGAGGGTCTTTGCCTGCTGTCTTCATGGCACTGTGATCCACAAATATATGATGGATGTTGGAACAAGCAGTCTGTCCTCATGTCTCAGCTTTCCCAGGAACCCTGTGCCTCAACATACATTTCAACCTCCAACATGCTGTCTTATTCTGTATGTCATGTGTCTCTTCTTTTCACTGATACTGTCTTACTGATAGGTGGGGACAAAGACTTGCTCAGCCTTAATCCACCTGAGTACACTTAACTGAGGTGGGCAGATTTGTGAGTGGGTTGCTCACCACACAACCCTGTCTGGGAGGACAATCTTGGGATGGTGAGGGGTTGGTGAGGCAAGCAGAGCTGTGAATGAGCTATGGTAGTCATGGATTTTCTTAGTGGCTAGCTCTGAGATCCCGGTCACCTCTTTACTTCCCTGGGTGCCCAAGGCTCCAGTCACAGCTCTCCTTGACATTTTTCCTCCTACAGGGGGAAGCCGCCAGTCCTCAGCCATTTAGGAGGACTCAGCAGATTGTGTGACCCAGGATTCAGCCCAGTCCCTCCTGAGCCATAGTCACCCAATCCACATTCCTCCTTGTGCTGTGGAGACAAGAGACCCTCTTACTTGACCCAAAGTCTACTCACTTTTTCAGTAAATCCAGGGGTTTGCCATCCTCTTCATTATATGGGAGGATGCTTCCATATCTAGAGGAGACTGGATGGCATTAAATATAATATACTGTGTACACTACCTGCTTATGATAGGTTTGATATTGATATTGACTCTCTAACTAGAATGGTAGCTCAGGAGACAGGAATATGTGTTTCTTTTGTTCAATGAATTAAGCTAAATGCCTAGGAAAAGTGCCTTCAAATACAAGTACTTAGTATATATTTGTTGAATGAATGAGCCCCAACCAGCATCTTCCCAGATATTTGAGAAGGCCTTGGTCACCTCTTCCAACCATCAGGGACCCCTGTTCTAACTACACCAAAGATGTGGACCACCTATATGGAACCCCAAATCTTCTTTACAAATTTGAAAATGGATTTAACCATGGCCACAGAGTCACAGAGGGGTGAGATAGAGAACTTCTTCATATGAAAAAGGGAAATAATAAATATGAACAACCACAGCAACCCTAGTAGCCCTTAACCTAGAGCCAGGCACAGGGTGACTACTTTCCATGGCATATCATATTTAATCCTAATATTTTCCCTATGAAATCTCTTTTCCCTCCACCCCACCTGTCAGAGGAGCCCCCTGAGTCTAAGAAAGATGATGTGACATTCCCAACACAAACTGCGAGTATGCAGCAGAGCCATGGCTGTGGAGGGGTGAGATGCTCAACTTCTGAAGAGAAGTTCCAATACCTATTGGTTAGTGGTCAAGTCTCTGTAGCTGTGTAGGAAGTTGGTGATGAAAGAGAATTCTCCAAACTGGAAGATAGACACTAGGTATCCCACCAACTTCTCCAAACTACCTGCTTTGATTTTCTTCACTGTGCTAGTATTGGCTAAATTCAAAGCTGACCCATTTTCATACTGAGGTTGGGACAAAGGAAGAAGATGTAACTCAGTTTGCTGTTCTGAAACTAGATTAGCAAAAGTTAAATGAATAACACCCATGGCTGGTGGTTTGTAAGGAAGCTTCCAGCTTCATGACTGCTGTTGGCACCTAAACTGAAATGGCACCTTTTCAAAGTTAGCTGGCACTAGGTATTAAAATTTTAACTATGCACATACTTCAACCCAGCAATCCCATTCCTGAGGGTCTTTACTGAATACTGAATACAATATTAGGAACCACATATATGCTGTTCCCTGCATCATTGTTGAATTGATAACAGAAAAGAATCCAATCAAGTTCTAGCAGCAGTCAGAGGTTGAATCCCTGTGGTGACAAGCCTTCCTTCTGGAACATTATGCAGCCCAGATATCTGGCTTAGAGGGGTCACAGTAAAGTATTCCTAAGGATGGCAAGTTACAGAGATATGGGTATAGTATTTTGCCCTCACCATTTTTTAATAAATACAGTTCTTCTAAGTGTGATGTTTAGTAAGACTGCAAAGGTTGTGGAAGTACTATCAAGCAGAATAATACGTGGGATACTTGAGGTTGAGTAGTTAAAACAACCAAAACAGTAGCAAAATGCAAAGACACTCGTGTTCCGCATGAAGTAAAAACACTATAAAAGCATCTTTTCTGTATTATCACAAATATAGGGAAAGTGGCTACACATGACCAAGGCAGGGGCTGGGCAGTGGGGATTGGGAAATATCAGGTCAAATACCTTTGGGATTGGGGCCATGGACTAATAATCAGAGAAACACTGAAAGGTAGCCTTGGGACTCACCAGGGAAGCTCTTCCTCGATCTCATTGGACCCTAGATATAGAGACTGATCTGTACCCTGTCTCACTTCTGATCTGCACTGACCCTTGTTGGCAGTGTGGTGCACCTTCTCCTTACATGGCAAGGTGGTATAGATGACTCTGTTGGTCCAGTTCCTTAACACTTTTTTTTCGTGGAACTCTGCAAAGACAATGCCTAGCAGCCAAGCCAGGAGGTATCACACCCCTTCCTGGCCCTTGACCCCACAATGTTCATCTCTTCAGATTACAAACTGAACCCTGTCTGCACAATGTTTCAGCCTATGAAGAAAGGAGATGATGGTTGTTGATTAACATCTGGGAAGAAAATCACGGTCCCAGAACTCTTCTTACCTTGCTATATATGACCTGGGTGTGAACACTTTAAGCTCATGAGGATTGCATCCCACCAAGAGCTGCCTCCCACCTATAGCCTGACCATCCCTCAACCCCCCTCCCCTCCACACACACATGCTGGGAGTGGAAATTGTGAGTTTTCCCAGAGAGGACCACAGTTATTCACCTGGTTATTATATCCCTGCCCTGTGTCACCCTGTGTTACCTTTAGGTATCTCCTGCTAAATAGACAAATATTCTGGAGTGAGGGTTAGCCAATGTCTGCAGCATTAGAAAATTCTGTCACTTCAGCTTATACAGAGGCAAGAGCCTTGGGAAATAGGCAAAGAAGATAACATCTAGTTATCTCAAGTGTCTCTGTTCAAGTGAGCTTGGTAGGGGTCTGCCTCTAGAATATGTGTCTGGTTACCCAGTTCTGTTGGATTATATCTCAAAAGAAGTGATGTTATTTCCTTGGGTCTCTTTACCTGTGACTCACCTTGAATAAATTCTGACTTAAGGCTGCTTTGTGCTGCTGACTAGTCACTCTGCTCTCCCATGTCATCGGTTTAACTCTACAATTACACCAACACAGTAATCCATGCAGACCTGGGAAGGAGTGGGAAATAAAAGACCCCAATATTGAGGAGGTAGAGCTGGGTTCAGAACTTTCTTTTACCAATTCTATGACCCTGGAAAAGTCATTGTGCCTCTTGGGCCTCCCCAGTCTCATCACCTGAACCATGAGGATCATTCTAGCATGTACTTCCTAAAGAATTTAGAAGATATATATATATATATGTGTGTGTGTGTGTATATATATATATATATGTGTGTGTGTGTGTGTATATATATATATATACACAATAATCTCTATAATACTTGTGCAATGATGTCCCAGGTACATGAACTTAGAAATGGAGGAATTACAAGAAGGTATGGGAGTTAGCAAGAAGTTCAACACAAAATAAGGCTGCTTTCTTCCGATGTGATCTTGTGAAAGTAATTCCCCTTCTTAGCTTCAGTTCCCAATCCAAACTCTGATGGCCTTGAAAAGCAATGAAAATCATATATATAATCCTCTGGCTTAAAATATTTCAATGACTGCCTGTTATATTTAGAATAAGATTAAGTACCTTATTTACATTTATGTGGTTCCTTTAAATGATGTGCAAGGAGGATCTCTGCCTCCTAGTATACACATCCTTGTCTAATATACATTTGGGTGTGAACAGGAATTAGTGACCCTCTTCTTATCGATACAATTTGAACAAAAAGATGATATTTGACATCTAAGATTTATAAACAAAATATCTGTAACTTCTGTCCTGATAGTTCTCTCTTTTTTTATCTCTATGTGTGCATGTTATCTATCTCTATCTATCTATATCTATCTATATATCATTAATCTATCTATAGATCTTTATATCTAATCTTTGTCTTATGCTCTCTCCCTCTCTCTTATCCCTCACTCTGGGAAACAAGCTATAATTTTATAGGCTGCCCTATGGAGAGGACCATTTTGCAAAAATAAAGCAGAGGGAAGACATGAAAAATACAGAGACACAGGCCCTCAGTCCAAAGTGAATCCTGACAATTACACATGAGTAACCTTACGGACAAATCCTTCCCAGTTGAGCTACATTTGAGATCTCAGCCTCAGCCTTGGGAGAAATCTTGGAGCAAAATCAAATAAGCCTTTCCTGAATACCTTGTTCACAGAAACTGTGAGATAAATATGTCTTGTTGTAAGCTCATAAATTTGTTGTTAACATCACATACTAATAGATAAATAGTATAATCTGCTAGGTCCCAGAATTTGATCCTACCCTCCTAATCCCTCCCCTCCTCTCCTCTAAGCTTACTCCTTCCCATTGACCACATTTCTAACCTCCTTTCTGGCCAAATATGCTTCTGTCTTTGAATATCTACATATGGGTGCCTTCTCCTTGGCACATTATTCCCAGACTTGGCAGGGCTGGCTTTGGCTGTGTAGTGAGTTGCTTCAGTGGTGCATCATAAGGACACAGGCTCATGGACACAAGAGAAACTTTCCACAAATGACCTCTTTATTACTTGCACAGAATAAAGAGTCCCAAAGGACAAATAACATCTTTGTTCCTTATACAGCATAAATAGTCCAGAATAGCAGAAGTAATCCCATCACAAATGGTCTCCTGGGGTGGCTAGAGCTACTTGGATTGGGGTCAGCATGTGACAGCTCTACACACAGCAGTTTTTAATGGAGAAATGGGACAAGTTAAAGTGTAGTTTTTATCCATGGTGGCGGGAAGTGGCCTTGCTACCGAGAAATCCTGCTCTGATTAATATCTGAGGCTTCCTGTTTCTAGTTTCTGGGGTTTAAGGTCTGCCTGGGCTTCCTCATAAGAATTAACAACTCCCAAAGGCTGTGGAATGGAAACAGCATGACAAAAGAAGAGGTGGGGGTAGATGAAAGCCAGAGTATAGCCACTTAGTATTTATCCATGACTTTCCCAGAAAAGAAGGTGGGGATGGGTGAAATCTGATTGATGGCCACTTAACAGGTATATATGACTTCCTGAACACCTCCCCTTCATTCTTGTCACAGCATAAATGTCACCTCAGTCAGCCCTTTCAGACTCACCCACCTAGTGGATCCCAGCCCTACCTGGCATCACCCAGATTTATTTTCATCCTGGCACATGCTCTTTTCCTTCACAAGGATTTGTTTTACTGCTCTTGCTCATCCGTACCTCCAGACTCTGAGCTCCTGGATAGCAGGGACAAAGGAAGTACATTTCAGAATCTGACCCAATGCCTAACCTAGCACCTAGGTAAGTGCTTGGGGCATAGTTGATGATTTAATAAATGAGATGATCACAGAGCCCTTCTACCAGCCTCTGAATGGCTAAGATCTTGGATATGAGTGCTCATGATAGAAGTTGTAAATCTGAGGCAGGATAACACCAACAATATCCTCTGAATGACTCTTACCTGGTTCCAGTTGCTCAAGCAAAATCTAGAAGGATCAGCTGGCAGAAGAGGCCACCTATCCCCTGGTGGTCAGAGTTAGAACTGAAGCCTGAAGCAGGGAAGTCACAAAACAAAGCACACAACTTTGTCTGATGTCATCAAAGTAGCAGATCTTTGGGAGACCACTGGGGGCAAAGGAGCAGTACCTGATGGCCCATGGGTGGAGAGAGAGAGCTGCAAGAATCCATTGCCCTTTTCTTGGCCTACACTGGCCTTGTTGTTTCCAGTTCACTTACAAAACATCCACACCACTGTTAGGACAATGATTCCAGCCACAGTTACAAAGGATGACCCCATGGCACCAAAAAAGACATGCTTGTCCCTAAACACCAGTCTTGTGGCCCTTGGCTCTGCCATGTTCTTCCTTACACCAAGTCCACATTCCCCAATTCCCCAACTTTCTTTTTAGCCAGAATGACTTCCATGGACTATAAAATGTTTTCCATGGACAGCACAGTGCAGTGGGTTATCCATGGAAATCCAAGGCCAAAGAACCCTGAGCTCAGTGAACACTTGGGCTCACCAACTTCAAGCACTCCAATTTATAGAGGAAGAACGTCTCATCTCTCTGTATCTTTTTTCACACTAGGTGGGTTGGTGGGGAGGGTCCTTTTAGTTCCAAGGGCCCAGAGTAGTGGATTGCAGGAACCCTCCTGTCCTCTCCAGGCTGCCTTGGGGATGGAACCAACCTGGCATCTCACCCTTTCCTCTCCACATGCTATGGGCCAATGGGCATGTTGCTAGGGTACTGAGTGGCACTGTCTCATGGCTGAGCTGCCTCCAGTGATTTTTCTTTTTCCCCATTTTCACCTCCCTGGTGTCCATTCCACCTGTAATGCCACACCTTTGGTTCCCAACTGTGAAGTTAGTGGGTGCACCTGTGTACTTGTGGGGAGAGGAAAATAGCCAAATATAGGCAGGGACAGGCAGGGGTCCTTAGAAGATAGAGCCTCTCCTTCCCAAATTATCCCAATGAAGAGTGTTGCTTACTTGTCTAAGAGATTGGAAACTTCCTTATCCTCTGTACCTAGTCCACCTCTTAGGCTCTGGTCCAATCCCTGCCTTTTTGAGCCTCAGTTACCCAATTGTACAATGTGGGGTTGAATGTGGCAAAGTGTAAGAGGGTGCCCAAGTAGTTCACAGTACTAGACTTCCTCCGCACTGGGTAGAGCATGGCTGTGGTTCAGGGCTCATGTGTTCATGGAACCCTGCACAGGATCAGTGACAAAGCTGGATGTGAACCCACCTCACAATCCATGCACACACAATGTCAAAGGCTCTGTGCATGGCTGGTCCCAGGTGACCTTCTCCCTATGTCGTGCCCATGCTCTGAGACTCCCAAGTAATTGGGCTACTGATTCAATCCCAATTAAGTCCAGCAGGGCTTCAGGGCACTTGGCAGGATGGCGATGGAGAGCCTGGTGACTCAGGATCCACTGAATATTATGTCTCTTTCCATCTCTCCCATCCCCACCCCTGGCTACCTGGTCCCCCTGTACCACCCCAGGTTCCAGGTCGGACATTCGGGGTCTGGACAGGCCAACCAGCAATCAGTGATCAGTGAATTCATGCAGGAGAGAAAACTATGCTGCCCCCCCCCTTTCTATTCACCCTTCACCAATTGTCACTAGCAGCATCTCGAAATCCAAGGTCCAGTTTGTTGCTGACCACTTCCCTGGCTGTTTTAAGAGGAGGCAGAAACACCCACATGGCCTGAGTTTTTGCGTTAGTGGCTGTTTGTAACAGTGATTTTACCCTATTTTATAGATGACCAACAGAAATCAGAGCTCAAGGTCTCACAGATCTGTCCCCACCACAGAAGTGGGACTCAGAATCACTGCTCTTGATCTTTGATCGGGGTGAAGTGTAGTAAATATATTACCATATTTGCTCATGTTTATTCCTTCTTTTAAGTATTTGTTACATGTATAACATTTTTGAGAATACAAAAAAAGAAAAAAATTCCCCCATCCCAATCCTCTCCCAGCTATCATCACCCCTAAATTGCTAAGCAATACTCTTGAAGCTGAACATGCTTCCCATTTGTCTGGGAAGAAGAAGGCATTAAATTAAAGGCATGCAGCTGAGTTCATGCTGCCAGGTGGAGAAAGTTGGCACTTACTCTTCTTATCTCCAGCCCCTTCTCATTTTTTCCTTCCACAGAAATATTCCTCCTACTTCCTCTGATGGGTGACTTATGGATATTTATGAATATTCTTTGGGTTTGTCAAGATCAGACTTATAGTACTTGCCTAGGTACATTATCCTGGAACAAACACACATTGAAACTTGTAAGGAAAATAAATCAGCTTTCACTTTCTTTTTTTATCCATCTTTATTCAGATATAATAAACACCCATACAATTCACCCAATTGAGTATTCAATCTTTGGTTTTTAGTATTTTCACAAAATGGGGAAACCATCACCACAATCAATTTTAGAAATATTCATCACTCCAGAAAAGAAACCCCATACCCCACAGCAGTCACTCTCCATTTCCCCTGCACATCTTCTGTCCTAGCTGAACACCAATCTAATTTAAATGTCTATTCATTTACCTATTCTGGGCATTTCATATAAATGGAATCACACAAAATGTGGTCTTTGTGGTTGGCTTCAATTACTTAAAATATTAATTTGGTTCTTCCATATTGAAACATCTATCAATACTTAACTTATTTTTTATCCAAACCATATTTCATTTTGTGGGTACAACACATTTTGCTTATCCATTCATTGGGTGATGGACATTTGTACTCTTTCCTGTTTGGAGCTAAAAGGTATATTGATGTTATATACATTCATATACAAATTTATTCATGGATATACATTATAGCTATGTAGCATTGTTTGGTCATAAGTAACTCTATGTTTAACATTTTGCAGAATTGCCATACTATTATTCAAATTAACTGGAATATTTTACATCCCACCAGAAGTGTATGACAGTTTCAAATACTCTACATTCTCACAAAGACTTGTTATTATTTATTTTTTATTATAGCCTCCCTATTGGATGTGTTTTCTCCAGAGGAAGAGAACTAACAGATGATATATGTATTTGTGGTAGGCAGGAGTCTGTAGGGTGAACCAAGGATGGTAATTATGATAAAAGTGACATTGAAGTCTGGAGTCTTAATTCCTTAGGGGAACCTGGATGCTTGAAATTCTAGTAAGAATTAGTGGTCTCTGGAATCCTCAATTCTCGGTGGTAAAACCTACAAATGTTTAGATTAAGCAAAACCACATCATGAAGGGTTACCTATATTTAAGGTCAGCTGTAGATATGAATATCCACTACAAAATACCACCACAATAAAAAAAACTATGCCAATTTTTTAACAAACAACTGGACACTGTAACCTAATCAAGTTAACACATAAGATGAGCTGTCACAGTTTATAAAGTAGTACCTTACTGTGGTTTTGATTTGCATTACACTAATTACTAATGATGTCAAGCAAATTTTCATGTATTTATTGATAAGTTCTATATCTTCTATGGAGAAATGTCTACCAGATCTGTTGCTCATAATTTTTATTTGGTTAATTTTATTTAATTATGGTGTTATAGGTGTTCTCAGTGTATTCTTTAAACAAGAATTTTATCAGAATTATGATTTGAAAATATTTTCTCCCATTTTGTAGGTTTTCTTTAAATTGTCTTGATTGTGTTTTATATTTACACAAATTTTAAAATTTTTATAAAGTCCTATATATTTTTTGTCACTTGTGCTCTGGTTGTCACAATTAATAAAACTTGTACATTAGCAATTGGGATTGGGTCACTACTCCAAACATAAGGCATTTGAAGTAAAAATATTAATAATTTTCAGGAATATTGGCTACTTATAATGTGTATACTCCATAAATTTCTTTCCCCTTTATTTGCTTCAGAATGACAATATTAGCATCAAGAGAGAGGATTATGCATGAAATAGCATATATCACATTTGCATGGCCAAAATAAAATAGAAAAGTAAGCAAATTTTTTTTTCCTTTGAAATAAAACTTTATTTTAAGTTTTAAATTTATATATAACAAATGCAGTATTTATTTTAATGCTAATTTATTGAATTTAGTGAAAATGAACTTTTTAAAAATATTTTCAAATTTTACTTTTTATCTAATCAATCATACTCTCATATGGCTTTTTCTATGTCATTGTCTGTGTGGGGACCATTTTGCTGCCTCTCTGACATGGGTGAGCTCTCTATTCCATATTAAGGCCTGTTCCAGATAAGAGGGTTCTGGAAGGTAAGTGTGTGTTTTCAGCCAGAAAAGTGTCTGCCAGGCTCATCTTAAGAGGTCTCACAAAATGTCTGTACTCCCTCTAAGCAGAACTAAGCATATAAATACATTACCTTCCCCCCAGGATGGGACATGACTCCTGGGACTGATCCTACCTGGCACCAAGGCTTTGCTACCAAACACCAACTAGCAATGAAACTGGAAAAAGACCATGACCAAAAGGGGAAAAAGGTAAAAACAAATGAATTTATATGGCTAAGAGACTTCAAAGTGAGTCGGGAGGTCATTTCAGAGGTTACGCTTACACAAGTCTTAGCAGGATCTCTTTGACTTCCAAAGTAGATACTACCCCAAATAGTGGGGCTCCTGAGGGCTCTGCAGACATCCAGACACTATAGTCAGGGTAGGTAGCTCAGGAGTTTGGTGTCTTGATAGTGGCCCCTCCTTTGGAATTTATGCTTCCCAGAGTAACAGAGTTGGGCTCAGGTGTAGTTTCCCTACACATGGCTCTTCTCTCCTATTTGAACCTATAAATAGTATTAGAGTTTTTAGGTGTACATCCAAGAGACTTAAATCTCTGGGCTGTCTGTGTTCCAGCTGGGCCCTGAATCTCATCAGAGTTGCAACACCTTGTCTCTAGTTCATTGGTCTCACACAGGCAAATAAAATGGAGGTGATGATGGACAACTACCATACCAAGGAAGTGAAAGAGTCTACAACTGCAAGCAAAAGAGTCCTGTCCATTGGCCCTATGGAATTGCAGACCCCTCTCAATTAGAGATGGAGTGGACATCACCATCCGAGAATCCTCAGGATTGGGGAATGAACTATAGACTAAAGTGAACTTACTGGTATTTTACTATTGACTTATTGTGATTTTTTTTTTAAAGATTTATTTATTTATTTATTTATTCCCCCCCTTGATGCTTGTGCTTGCTGTGTCCATTCGCTGTGTGTTTTCTCCGTGTCTGCTTATCTCCCCCTTGCTGTGAGTTCCAGCTGCTTCAGCCCACCGCGCCGCGCCGGCTGGCCTGCCCTCACAAGGAGGCCCCAGGAAGCGAACCCGGGGCCTCACACATGGTAAACGGGGGTTCTATCGATTGAGCCACACCCGCTTCCTGTTGTGAGGTCTTGCTGCATCAGCCCACTGGGCCGTGCGGGCCGGCCTGCCCTCACAAGGAGGCCCCGGGAAACAAACCCGGGGCCTCCCATATGGTAAACAGGAGCTCTATCGGTTGAACCACACCCGCTTCCTATTGTGATTCTAGTAATGGAATAAATTATATCACTGATGTGGAGGCAGTAGCCACTGTACGTTCTGAGGGAAGGGAGAGGGAACAATCATGTATAATATGGGGGCATTTGGGGGACTTGGGAATTGTCCTGAATAACATTGCAACTACAATTACAGGCCATTATAAATCTTGCCACAACCTACAGAATTGTGTGGGAGAGAGTTTAAACTACAATGTAAACTTAATCCACATTTTGTGGCAAAGCTCCAAAATGTGTTCCTCAATTGCAATGAATGTACCTCACTAATACAGGATGTTAATGTGGGAAAATGTGGGGGGTGTGGGAAGCAAGGCATATGGGAATCTCCCATATTTTTTATGTGACATTTGTGTAATCTAAGTATCTTTTAAAAAAAGAGGAAATGCCTTCAGACCCCAATATGGTACAGGGAGAATATGCTAAGTATAGGAACAAGCTTGTCTGTTGATAGGGGGGTGGAAGAAATCATTAAATTGAGCTCCATATATAAACTAGATATTGGGCTTAGAATCTTCATTTGATTTTATCTTAAATCCTGAGGGATAAGCATTGGCTTCTCCATTTCTTAGCTGAGAAAACAGAAACTTGACAGAATAGAATAACTTGCTTAAGCAATTAGCAGCAGTCCAAGACCTTCTGACACAGAGACCTTGCTGTTTCCTGTACACTCACAAGCCATCTTTAATATATGAAGACCTGCCCTGCTTTCAAAGGGTGCCCAGAACAAGAAATATCCTACTGGGATGCCAGCAGATGAATCTAGTTTAAGAGAACATCAAAGGTAATTGTTAAAGGGAATTAAGAACATATGTCTCAATAGCTCCTGTGAGGGAAAAGAGGAATGCCTGAAATATGGAATATGGAGGCCACTTGAACAAAGATACCAGTAGAATTTTAGCCAGCTAATTCTGTTCTCTCCCTAATTTTTCCTTTTTCTCTCTCACCACTTCTTCTATCCACTTTCTTCTCCCAGGACATGGTACATGGTCTAGACACTGTTGCTTCCCCGCCCTGCTTAATATAGGGCTATGGTTTCTCCATCCATTACAAACCTGTAAGAGGTTGAGAGATTTTCAACAGAGATGGGTTTGAAAACAAATATGTACAACTACAGTACAGAGCAAGGTACATGGGTTGGGTTGAAGAGAGCCTGAGGGTTCTGGAGAAGAGAGGGAAACTGGAGTGCTGAGGGCCCCATTCATGTCCAGGGTAGCACCTCATTCCCACACCTTCACATAGGAGTGATAGTCTCTGCCCTGTCTCCTTTACAGGATGATGGGTGCAAAGGAAATAAAAGAGGAGGATGCGCTTTACAATGTGTAAAGCACTAGCTCTCTACCTTTGTTTATGTTTCTCTTAGCTGTATTCCAACCAAAAAAGAGCATCTTTTCCTTTTAATATTATGAAGAAATGTTTAATGCAAAGTAAATATTCCAGCACACAGATCCCCAGTCTATCACTTCAGAGATAAATATTGCAATTATTTCTTGTACATCCATCCAGAAATTTTCTATTCATAAGGCAAACATACAGGCATACTTCAGAGATATTGTGGGTTTGGGTCCAGGCCATCACAATAAAGCAAGTCACATGAATTTCCTTGTTTCCCAAGAAATAAAAGTTATATTTACATCCTACTATAGGTTTAGTGTACAATAACATAATTTCTAAAAGAATGTACATACCTTAATTAAAAATAATTTATTGCTATAAAATGCTAACTAACATTTGAGCCTGTGGTGACATGTAGACTTTTTGCTGGTGGTGGGTCTTGCCTCAACCTTAATGGCTATTGACTGATAAGGGTGCTGATGTTTGGGGTGGCTGTGCCAATTTCTGAAATAATACAAGAGTAAATTTGCCACATTGATTGACTCTTCCTTTCATGAAAGATTTCTCAGTCGCATATGATGCTGTTTGATAGTATTTTATCCACAGTAGAACCTCTTTCAAAATTTATCTCAATCCTTTCATACCTGGCCACTGCTTTATCAACTAAATTGGTGTAATCTAAACACTTCGTTGTCATTTTAAATATTTTCACAGCATCATTAACAGGAGTAGATCCCATCTCAAGAAACAACTTTCTTTACTCATCTATGAAAAGCAACTCCTCATCCATTCAAATGTGACCATGAGAAAGTAGCAATCCATTCATATCCTTAAGCACCACTTCTAACCCTAGTTCTCTTGCTATTTCTACCATACCTGCAGTTACTCCCTCCACCAATATCTTGAACCCCTCAAAGTCATTTATGAATATTAGAATCATCTTTACCAAACCTCTGTTAAAACTGATATTTTAACTTCCTCCAATGAATATTCTTAAAAGAATCTTGAATGGTGAATCCATTCTCAAAAGTTTAGTATGAATTTCGCCATGATCCATCAGAGGAATCATTTTTTGGCAGCTATAGCCTGATGAAATTATTTCTTAAATAATAAGACTTAAAAGTCAAAATTACCCCCTTGATCCTTGGGCTACAGAATGACTGTTGTGTAAGAAAGCATGAAAAGAACACTCATGTCATCTTACATCTCCAGAGCTTTTGGGTTACAAGGTATATAGTCAATGAGAAAAAATATTTTGAAAAGAATCTTTTTCTGATCAAGGGTCTCAACAGTGGGTTTAAAATAAAGAAGTACCTCATTTAATTGAGCTTCAAAGATATTGTATTTTCTATAAATTGTAGGTTTGTGTAAACCTTGTGTTAAGCAGGTCTATTGGCATCTTTTTTCAACAGCATGTGTTCACTTGTCACTCTGTCAAATTTTAATTAAAGTGTGTCTACTGTTGTTTTGGGACATAATGCTATTTCACACTGAATAGACTATAGCATACTGTAAATATAGCTTTTATATGTACTGGGAAAGCAAAAAATATTCATGTGACTTAATTTATTGGAATATTTGCTTTATTGCAGTAGTCTTGAACTGAACCCATAATAAATCTGAGGTATGCCTGTATCCAATATACCATGTGGTAAAAAGATTTGTTGTCACAACTGTCATTAAAGCAGAAGTAGAATTAGCATAATTCCTTATGGGCCTTAGGGTTTTCAGTATGTTAAATGAGAATTGGCTTCAACTTAAAATCTCCATTTGCATGAGACGGTCTTTTGAGGGTTGAAGCTAGGCATTGACTTTGCCTCTATAGCTCTGAAAGCCCTAGATGGCAATTCTTCCAATAGAAGACTCTTTCATCTACATTGAAAATCTATTCTTAAGAATATTCACCTTCATCAAAAATCTTAGCTAGCTCTTGTGGATAATTTGTGGCAGTATCTACGTCTGCACTTTTTGCTTCACCTTGCACTTTTCTGTTATGCATATGGCTTATTTCCTTAAACCCCATGAACCTATGTCAGGCAACTTCAAATGTTTCTCCAGCTTCCTTATCTTTCTCTGCCTTCATATAATTGAGGACAGTTAGGACCTTGTTTTGGATAAGCTTTTGGCCTAAGGGAATATTGTGGCTGTCTTGAGCTTCTATCCAGATCACTAAAACATTCTCCATATTAGAAATAAGATATTTTCACTTTATTTTCATTTGTTGGCTCACTGGAGTAGCACTTATAATTTTCTTCATGGTCTTTTCTTTTGCATTCAAAAGAGGCCTAGCTTTTGGCCTATCTCAACTTTCAATATGTCATTCTCACTAAGCCTAATCATTTCTAGCTTTTGATTTAAAGTGAGACACTTGATAATATTCCTTTCACTTTGAAAAATTAGAGGACATTGATGGGTTATTAACTGGTCTAATTTCAACATTGTTGTGTTTCAGGGAATAGGAAAGTCTGAGGAGAGATAGAAAGAATGGGGAATGTCCAGGAGGTAATTCCATCTGTTAAAATGAAGGGAAATATGAAAATGTATGATCAACAAAAGGCATGGAGAAAATTTTGAGTGTTTATGAAGTATGAAAAGATGGGCTTATATTTCATTTTGAGATGCTCCAATATTGTTATTTGCATAGTTATTGCAGAGGATAAGGGGAAGAAGTGACTAGAGTAGTTTGAAGACAAGAGACTAAGATGATAGAATAAGTAAGGAAAAAGAAATTTATCAGAATGGGGTTATGGTTCAATTCTTTTGTTCCAAATAAGAAGTTATTTGTAGGGAGATCATTAGTGACATTAGCAGGATTCACTTTTAAGGAAATTATTGCTGATATGTGTAATTCAAAGATTTAGGTGGATGTTAATATATAGTAACAGCACTTTCAGATTGATTGTTAGCAGAAGAACAGATCAGAAACTTGAGAGAAAATGGTTTCAGAAGAGGTTTTTGTTCCAAGATGGAAGAGATGAAAATGAGCTTAAATATTGAGGAGATGGAGGTGACAAGAGGAAGAGGTTTCTGGTAAGCATATTAAATTTATAACTGATAATACAGTTCAAGAAAACAAGAGATATAGTGTTCAATTGGAGACATTTGATGTAGCCACAGGTAACATGGCTTTTTCATTAAATAGGAGAGAAGGAGAAGCCAATCTATATGAATTCAGGAATATTTGAAGATAAGGTGCTATAGTGTTATTTGGCAGATTACATAATCCATCTGCTTAGTAGGAGGCAAATGAATCTGTTAAAAGTGAGGGGTAATGTGAGAATACATGATCATCAAAAGGCATGGGGAATTTTTAAGTGTTTATGGAGTATGGAAGAACAATTTAACTAGTAAGATCTAGCAGGATTGCCACTAGTACTTATGACTGTTTAGATGAAGGCCATTATCCTAGCCAGGTGCTGTTTCATTGAAAAAATGCAAATATTTGGAGTCAGGGACTATTAAGGCTTTTATCATTGGATGTGGTAATCATCATACAGACATAAGAAAACATGGGTGGTCTTGATATGTATATGTTAATAACAGTAACTCTGGATTCAACTGGACAGTAAAAATGATGAGAGATAGAGGCTGATGTTTGTCAAGGGGCCTCAGTGTGCTGGAGGTCCATGTGTAGATAGAGAATTTAGACATGGGGAGTATTTCTGTGAGCAAACTAGAAGTACAGGAGGTTGTGATGACAGGGTAGGACTTCTGATGATAGAAGTGAGAGGGACATTCCAACTAACACCTAGGAGAAGTGTGTAAGTCCCAAGCAATTGGAGCTTGGCAGACAGGAAGAAAAAAAATTCAAATTTTTGCTGTGTCATTTTCTAATCATGTAATTTTTTCATATTAATATTTTCTGAACCTCTGGAGTGTGCTATTTCTTAAATTGGTCAATATACCATAAGAAGAAGGATCATTGTAAGTAGTAAATAAGTGAATATATATAAGTCATCAAAAACAGACTCATGTTGCTGGTGTGCACTCAGAAAGAAGGTTTGACTGAATAAAGGTTTGCTCCAAACTCATGTGTGTCATGAATGGACAAATGCAGCAGTTTAATAAAAATCTTTTAAAATGTGCATGACTTTTAGAGCAACTTTCCTCTAAGAATGGGTCTTGTGGCCACCATAAAGACTCATACTCCTTTCTCTGGTGGAATTTCTATCCTCAGGAAATCAGTCCATATTAAAGGAGAAAGTATTAAAAAAAACTGTGGGACTGGCATAAAATGGAAAACAAGGCCATCATTAAAAATGATGGAATAAATGAAGTATAGACAAGTCAATACAAACAAGCAACTAAGTGAAAAACCGAGCAAAGCAATAAAATGCCAACTGATGCATTCTGTAAAGGATGCTCTCATTCTCTCATCTGTGCTTCTCTGCAAAGGAATGTGCTCAGGAAACATGAAACATAATGGTAACATTGTTCATTTTTGGGATAAAGAATGCTAGATGATTTTTCATTTTCTTCTTGTGTCTTATCTGTACTTTCTACATATTCTAAAATGAACTTTTTAAAAGCAAATAAATTCAATAAATAAAAAATGTGCACAGGGCCAGCTACATAATTTGTGGGGCTCAATGCAAGTGAAAATGCTGAGCCCATTGATTAAAGATTATTAAGAATTTTCAGATGGCAACTGTAAAGTGTGGGCCCTTCTGAGCAAGTTGATGATGAAGCGGGCTCTGGATGTGAGGATGGAATGTTATAGAGAGAAGCACCAGGACCTTCAGCCCCACACAGAAGTGGGGTGGGGCAGTGTGGAAGTCAGAGGTATGAGGTCCAAAAGTTCTCAAGAGACAGATATAGACCCTAAACATTGTAGGAGAACCTTGTCAGCCCACAGTGTCTCCACACCTCACCTCAAGCATGTCCCACAAAGTCTCCTCTCCTGGGGTCCCAGAGTGAATTCTCCCCACCAGATGGCAAATGAATATGTTCAAATTGTACTGATTGAGTTGTTAGGCATTTGTCAAACTTCCCAAATGGCTGCACAGAAGGGAGCTGGTAGCAGTCGTGCTGTTGGGGCTTCAGATATTCAGAGAGAGGGGAAGAGGGAAAAAGACTGGGAAATGAGAGTAGGTCAAGGGACTGTGAGGCTGGAGCCCTGCAGCCAGGAAGAGGTTGGGGGCACAGCCTGAGAGGCATGAGAAAAAGTGGGCAGCATGAGAATGGTCTTGATCCAACTGAGGGTCCACTGGTCTCTCTACTGCTAGCCTCATGGACACTCCTGGTCTCCAGGTTTCTGACTGATTCTCTCCAAGTCCTGAACACCAAACATTGAGTGGACCAGTGCCTGTGAGTCCAAAGAGGCTGCTCCACAAGACAGGCCACGGTCAGTGGGACCTAGATGATTGCATAGAAAGTTGGACTTCTGTCTCCTGCCAGAACTTTCTCCCACTGACTCTGAGGATGCTCTGAGGGCTGGGATATAGCCACAGCCCAGCAATGAGTGTGGATGTCCCCTGTTTTTCCATTCATCACTAGATCCTGGCTCTGAATCCATAAAGCCAGAGGTTTCCACTGAGTGATGGATGGAAGAGCAGTGATTCAGGAATTGGAAATGCAGAGGGTCAGGTAAAGGGACAGCAGAGAATAAGGTAGCGGGAGAAGAGTGGGTTTCCCCCTCTTTGGCAAAGTTGAAAGTCAGTGTTGAGAACTTAATCATCGCACCTCTGAAGACTGTGTATCTGTGACCTAGCCTAGTCAAATAAGAGTCAGGAGAATGGGTACAAGGGTAGTGCATAGTCCAGAGGGAATAGGCTCAGGAAGTGACAGTGAGAGGGACAGCACTTCCCACTCACTGTTCTTCATACAGTGTTTGGAGACATGAAGGGCTGCTGTGAGAATTAAATTTTTGCTTTGTTTTTTTTTGTTTATTTTTTAATTTACTTTGTCTTTTAATATTCTTTATTTTTTAAAAGATATTTAGATTACATAAATGTTACAGAGAATATATAGGGGATTCCCACATGCCCAACTCCCCACCCCTCCCACATTTTCCCACATTGGCAACATCTTTCATTCAATTCAATTGATAGACACATTTTGAAGCCTTGCCACTAAGCATGGATTATCATTTACATTGTAGTTTATACTCTCTCCCACTGAATTCTGTAAGTTATGGCAATGTATACAATCGCCTGTATCTGTCATTTTAATGTCATTCAGACAATTCCCAAGTCCCCAAAATGCCTCTGTATTACACGTGTTTTGTGCTCTCACTACCCTCAGAACCTCCAGTGGCCACAGTCTCCACATCAGTGATATTTCTTCCATTGCTAGAATCACAATAAGTCCATAGTAGAATACAAGTAAGTCTACTTTAGAACATAGTTCATTCCCCAATCCAAAGGATTCTGGGATGGTGTTGCCTACCCACCTTTAATTGAGGGAGGGCTTTGATCCCATATGGTTGAAGGATGGGACTTTCTTGTTTGCAGTTGTAGACACTCTCAATTTCTTGATATGTTGATTATCCATCATCTCCTCCTTGTTAGTTGTCCAGGGTGAGTTCAATGAACTGCAGAGTAGATGTTGAAACTCCATTGAGATTCAAGGCCCACTTGGCACATGGACAGCCCAAGATTTAAGTCTTTTGGAAGTACACCTACCAACTTTTATTAATTATAAGTTCAAACAGAAGGACAGAAGAGCCATGTATAGATAAACCACAACTGAGTCCAACTCTGTCACTCTGGGGAGCATAAATTCCAAAGTAGGGCCTACTGGCAAGACACCAAACTTGAGAGCTATCTGTCTTGACATAGGACCTGTGTGTCTCCAGAGCCCTCAGGAATCCCACTATATGAGGTGATAACCACTTTGGAATTCTATGAGATCCTACTGATATATGTATAAGCATTAACTATGGGATGACCTCCTGACTCATTTTGAAGTCTCTTAGACATATAAACTCATTTGTCTTTATCTTTTCCACCTTTTATTCAAGGTCTTTTTCCAGCCTCATTGCCAGATGGCACTTGGTAGCAATCCCTTGGTGTCAGGGAGGCTCATCCCCTGGGAATCATGTCCCACACTGGGAGGAAAGTAATGCATTCATATGCTGAGTTTGGCTTAGAGAGAGGCCCCATTTGAACAACAAGGAGGCTCTCAGGAGGCAAACCTTAGGCACCCCATAACAATAGGCTAAGTTTCAATTTCAAGAGCAAAGAATCTTATGGCTAGTCGTCAATATCAAGGGCCCACCAAAAAATCATACTCCTTTGCCAGTCACTGCCCCTGCACTTGGGGGGCTGTTTTGCTCCCTTAGAGAATGTGGCAGAACTCTCCATGATAGGCAATCAGTATTGTCT
>JAQZBX010014196.1:0-11324 GCA_029593785.1 Cabassous unicinctus
AATTGGGTTTGTTTGGGGATTAGATTAAATAAAAGTGCCTCGACAGAACATTTTTGGAGTAATTGTTCCATAAATTATAGAGCTGCCTTTTGTCTGTTATTTCATTTATTGAATTTGAAATAAAGTTGGAATAAAAATAAATAAATAGGTAAAATTCATGAAACTTCACTGTTGACTTAGAAGAGCACCTGTCCAAGCAAATGTTAGACAAAATTGTCAGTTCTGGATGTTTTTCAAGCATTTAACCAGTTCTCTGTGATTGTGTAAATAAAGAGTATTAGTATTTCTTATCATTTACAAAGTTAAATAATCCATTTTGTGACATCCAAGTGTTTGTTTAATTCATAACCTACATAGCTATTGAAGTCTTACCATAATAGAAAAACATTTCACATTTATGCAATTGTTCAGGACATAGTAAAGAAACAGAAATATAAACATAAAATCTAATGATTTTGACCATGACAGCATTTAATATTTAAAATGCAAATTATATTCTAATTGAATTATGATGTTTGTGATTCATAAAATATTCCACATATTTCTATTACTCTGAACAATGTGTCAGATCAAGTAGAAAAGTGAATAGATATAAAAAATATAAATTTCAACAAATGTGCTTTGTTGTCTAGCCTTTATGGTCTATTTATTGTTGTGTTCGGGGACACTTTGAATCTCTGGAGAACAGATACCCAATAGGCTTTATCCTCATTTCTTGGATTTGCAGGAGAAAAGAATGGCTGCAGTGGCTCAGAAGCAGCAACCTTGATAAATGTAAATCTATGGGATCCATCGCTAATGTTACAAAGGTAATGTTTCCAATATCTAAATCAAGGAAAATCCCCACTAGATGTAATCGAGTGTTTACCTGAAGAAAACTATTTGGTTTAGTTCTGGCAAAAAAAAGCATTTTCCTTTCCTCAAATTCCGTGTCCAGAATCCATTTTCTGAAGATATGAAGACCTTCCCTTGATGTTGAACAGATTCTTTGCAAATGCCTTGTTCCCATTCTTTGTTTGTTCCCATATCCACCTCCTAGTAATGGTGGTCAAAATTGAACCAAGAGGAGCCCAGGACACAAATTCCATAGCTGAATCTTAGGATGCTCTTCCCATAGGTGTTTGCTACATGCACAGCAGATGAGCTTCCTGTATATACATACTTTTGTCTCACAACCACCACCAAGGTGGTGCTGTCAATGATTATACAGGGGTCTCCTTCCAGCCTCTTCTGATCCAGGCTTGCTATCTCTATTTCAATTATTTGAAATGGACCAGTTTCTTGATAATTTTCTCTGATATTTCCTCCTTTCTTCATAATCCCGAATCATCTGTGGGTCATCTAACACACATAACATAGTTTAAGAAAGCAAAATTGATTATACATCAAAAAGAAAAGAAAATGAAATTATTCTGAATGGTGATAAAGGATCACAAAACGGAAATATTGAGGTTATTTTACAAATTATTTTAAATTTCATATCACAGTTGTAAAGTTCATGGTTCACATTATGTATATGGTGAATCTTTGTGAAACTCTCAAACATTTCCAAATCTATGTTAATTAAGTGAAAGAAAATATGAAAATCATAAAATACCATAAAGCAGAAACTGTGATCACATTTGAAATTGAGGTATGTCAGTCCAAACTGAACTAAATGCAAAGGTTTACTCTCTTGCCAAGTCACTAACAGAATCAAAATATATGTGCTATTAGGGCTAACAATAGATTAAAATGTCTTTGGGATAAGCTGATTAGTCACATTTTTTAGGTGGATCTGCAATTTAGGCTTGTATAAAACATAAAGGATATGATATATTGGTCTTTAGATGATGTCTTTTATTTGTTACACACCCTAGCATATTTTTTAAAAAGAAAACTATTGTCCAGCTACACATAGTTTCTAGGGTAATTTCTAGTATGTATTCTTAAACAATTTTCTGATAATGTATTTTTGCAATCAGGGAGAGAAATATTTTGGTAGAATTGATTGTGGCCAATTCTCCAATGCACATTTAATAGGCATAGCTTAAGCCAGGACCTCTCAAACCGCTATATTGGCATTAAAGACTTGATGCTTTTTTGTTGGCAGTGGTGGGTGCTGTCCTCAGCACTGTAGGGTGTTTGGCAGCATGCTTAACCTCCAACCACCAAATGCCAGTAACACTTCCCCCCCCACGCTTATAGAAATCCCAAAAATTTCAACAAACATTACTTAGAGTCCCCTAAGGGGCAAAACATCCGTGGGTGAAAACCCCTGGAAGTCAAATTAACATTTTCCTTTTAACTAGACAATATTCTTTTTAGGGCATCATGTTCAATTTTTTGCCTTCATTAAGTGAAAATAAGATCAGCTTAAAGAGGTATGGCTGAGTACGAATAAGATGTGAGATGAAAACTCTCCAATACAAACACCTACTGTTTTCCACCAGAACTAAACTCATTTGATAAGCACTTTGAAGTCAGAGAATTCAAAGGAGAGGTGAGTTCTGAATCTCTTTATTTAATAAATTTTCTGAGATCTGCAAACTGTGGGTAGGTGAAAGCAAAATGGACAGTATCTACATACATAATCCAAACTTACTGCCTGAGAAACAACTATGTGTGTGAAATTTTGTCACCCCTTCACTCTGTTATTTAGGGATTGTGGGCTTAGATTTAATTTTCATAATCCAGGCTGAAGAAGGTATTACTTTATGATTGCCAAGAATCAAATTATAGCTCTGGATATGCTGAAAAAACACTGTCAAAAAGAAATTTCCAGGAAAAATGATCTGTATCTTTTCTGTCCACTATGATAGCTGCTGTGTAGATGTTAATACTGAGCATATGAAATGTGGCTGGTGTGGTAGAAATGGCAATATTTTGATATATAAGCTTAAAAAATAAATATCACTGAAATCTGTCTTACCATTTGCATGTTTATTTTTTTCAAGTGATTGTCTTTTGTCCTTTCATTTCGGCAGGTTTTATAGAGCCAGTTTTGTAAAGTTTGACAGTAAATTAAAAAGTTAAATATAGAAGCCCTTCTTTTCCCAGCACCATCCGGGAAGCAGTCTCCCTTTTTCCCTCCCTCTTGTTCCCTGCACCAACAGGAGGTAGAGGAGGTCAATGGCAGCAAAGGCATGACAAAAGAGCTGGGTTTCAGGGCAGGGGCTCAGTAGTGCCAAGCAGCACGGAAAAGGCCTAGGGTCAGCAGTACCCAGTACTGGGACTCAGAGCATGGGTGAGAGGCAGCCTGACTCAACTTGATGGATACTTGCACCTGGTTCACAAGCACATCCAGAGCTGGGCCCCCAGTTGCTACCTTGATTAGCTCCTTCCCAGCACTGCCTCATCCTCCCCATGTCTCAGGTCAGCCTCCTTCTCCTCATTTGGATGCCAGGTTCAGCCCAGATATCATTGCCATCCTGCCTTTAGCTCACCATCAGCAGCTCCTCCACGTTTGCCAACGAAGTTGGAGTCATTCCCTGCAGAAAGCCACATCAAAGATCATTTCATTGTAAAGGCACTACTGAGGTTCTCAGCAGTGAGGTAGAGAAGTCTAAATCAGGTGCACCCAAGTTGTGGGAACAATGCATATATTAATGGGATTTGTGGAGTGTGTATTGAACGGCTCTAAGAGATTCCATCAAGCTCATCAGAGGGTGAAGTTACTCCAGAGGCAGTTGTGAGTAGTCATAAAAACGAACAGCTGAGCTTTACCATGAGCTGAACTGTTGGCTCAGGACTGTCAATTAGAACATAAAGAGCATTGCTATCAATTGATAGAAGAAACTTCTTAGAATCAGAAACTGATGAAGTCACTAATCACAAAATTGATGGATTAAAACAAAATACATAAAATTCCAGGAAATCAGATCTAAAACAGAATAATTGAAGTAAATGCAAATCAAAAGGTAGTGGAGCAGTATGTAAAAGTTGCTACATTTACATTGATGTAGAAAGAAATAAAATAGGAAATAAATCATCTAGAGAACCTTGCAAAGGGCCACTGCAGGAAACATATGCAACAATTAGAAGTGGCTGGACTTTTCTAAGCTGTAGGGTTATGTCATGCATTTTGCTAAAAGGACATTTTCCAGTGGCAGGGGTAGAACATTATTTTACAGCAAGCACCTGATTATATACTGATTATGGTATTTCCTTCCAGTAAGGCAGTGATCCTTCCCCAGTGGCCAAAAATGCCATCCAATATCACTGTGATCCTAGTTTCTGGTCTCAAAATATGATCAATTTAAGGTATTGGTAATCAGGAATAAAGACAATAAGTCACAAATGCCTAAGTAGAATCCTGTTTTGGACTACAATTCACTGCCACGAGGTGGTTTATCTTCAAAACAGTTTTGCAAGTTTCCAACACAGATCAACTTAGCTAGATTAGGACTCCAGCACATGCAGCAAAAGCCAACCACTTCATGTTTGACACATTTTCAAAATCACAGCCTCAAAACCAATGGACAAGTTCTTCCTTCTCATTCTCACCAACTGAGCTTCCAACAAACAAGAATATATTACAACAAGCAATGGAGCCCAAACCCTTTAGATGATCTCATGGCTCAGCAAAATATAACACAGTAGCAGATTAGCAGTGGACAGCTGCCCCATCAACAGCCAAGAACACACCCTATCCTCCTTCCCAGTCCCACTACAACTAGTACTGCAGGATATGATGGAAAGGCTTTTGGTTCACCTACGATCAATTAGAGCTCACCAGTGGGAGGTTCTTTAATCTTTCTTTTCTTTTACATATTACTGCTGAAATACTATTATTCTGGACAATATCATGAGGAAAAATGCTACCACATGTCATGGCCAGTCAAGACCAACCTCAAACAGAACCACCCAATCACCCAATTCATCATGCCCATCTCCAGGCAGTGGAGGGCCTATTACTTTGACTAGTGTACATTCCCCAATATGTCCTCTTAATGTCTTAGCTGAATTTTAGACATTGGGGAGAATAGTTCATTACATATAACAAACCCAACTAATCATTTTGTTTGTTTTTTGTTTATTTAATAATCACTGCAATGTCTCATTCATTTTCTCATTTCCAGAAAAACAGCTGCAACCACAACTCAATATGCTAATGTGCCAAGCCCACAATATTGAGCTTGCATTTATGAAATTTATTTCTGTAATGATCGTACTAATCCTAATTATAATTAATGGCTAAGAGTCATCTTGAAAATCTCCTTTTTGCTCAAAAAATGACCTTACTCTAAGCCAAACACAAACTAACTACTTTCACCCCTATATGGAACATGACTTCCAGGCATGAGCCTCTCCAGTGCTAAGGGAGTAATGCCAAATGTTGATCAGCAATGATTATGGAGAAAGATTTTGCTCAAAAGAGTGAAATGTTAAAAGACAAAAAACCAAATAGAGGTTCTATGACTGAGAAATTTCAACTTGTATCCAGAGGTTATTCTGGAGGTTTTGAACATGCAGGTCTCATCAAGACATCATAAAGAGCCACAGCATGCAAGCTTCAAGTAAACAATGTTCCTCTAAACCCTAAAGACATATGAATACTATAAAGAAGTCACGTGACTTTATAGAATCAATACCCCCTAGGTGGGCTCTATCTTGGAGTCTATAGAAAATTTTCCCTACAATTTCATGGTTACATTCACAAGTGTCTGGATTTTTCCTATGTTGTTTGAGCCCAGAAACCCAGGGGTAGCAATCCCTTCAGGAATAAAGACCAGGATCTCAGGAGTACTTTCAGCTTTACACCAAGGATTTCCTTTCCTCACAGCCTAATCTATGACTTTAATCAGCATGAAGCAGCCAGAGCAGTTGTCATCCAAAATCCCTCAAGATTTAGGAAGATACAGGAAAATTAGGACAAGAACAACAAGCTCCTCAATAACAGAACCTATCTGTATGGGAAACATGAAGGAAAAGCAACAAGGAGAAAATGGAACTCAGGTAACTTGAAATATTAGCATCCTGGATTGACCTATTTTCTTATGCAAAATAGGAAATTCACAAGGGAATAGCAGAATAAGTGGCACCAGCAGCATAAGTAAAACAAGGATCAACAATCTTCATATCAATGTTCTCTAAATCTGTCCATTTTACTGCCTTCCGGATTTTCCGAATTCCCTTTTTCCTGCTATTTGTGAATCCTACAATCTCTTTCCATAATCCTTCTTCAAGTATCCTGTCTTCTTGTAATAATAACATATTTTTTTTGCCTTTTTCCTCTACTCTCTTCTTAAATTGGTCAGGATAGGAATGATTCCTTTTAGAAAAGTATTCTACAAAAGCAGTTTTGAATTTCTTCTTTTCTTCTTTTTCTGGATTCTATGGCATTCTATCTTCCTGCAGAGTGACTGGAGTCAGTTTTAAGTAGATGCATATTCCAAGCTGTAGAGGCTTGTAGGGGTGATGTGATCCCCCTGGGCATGGAACAGAATATTTCAAACTGGGATGTGAAGTTTTCTTCTTCAAAGAAGTTTCCTCATACCCCAGGCTCTCGTGGCCTCTTGGGAGAGTTTTCTCCATGCAGTTACTGCTTTTGTTTTCTATTTGCTTAAGTCTGAGATTATTAGGAATCTGAAATATAGAGTAGTTATGGCAGGTTCCCTAGAATTAGACAGCTGGGCTTTGAATCCCACCTCCTCCGGTCACTAACTTGGTGATCTTGGCAGATGCCCTGAGAGCTTTCTTTCCTCCCTTGTAAAATTGGTGTCCTAAATGGGAGGAATAAATTAGCTAATCCTTGTAGAACACCTAAAACAGTCAAGACATCAGCCCACTCTTCAGGTCAGACAGTGGACCAAGTTATTTTGTACACATTTTAAGGAGGGAGTAGAATATAGATGCCTTTGGTGAAGGATGGGCTTTAGTCTCCTTACACTAGAGGCAGGCCCTCAGCATCAATTGTTCCTTCTCCTTGTCAACATTTAAATCTCTGCCCTAACTTTCAGGACTCCCCAAGCCCAATTTGGCTTGGCAAGAGAGACCCCTCTACTCCTGGGCAGCTGTCTGCAGAAAACTCACGTTCTGTGGGCAAGTTTGAGGGGGTTCTATGATTTAAAATTAAGTTATAGCTGCCCTTTTTTTCCATTTTGCAGAAAAAAATTGAACTCATGGATAGTTCAAATATATTCTTCTTAAAAAATTTCTCAAGGGGAGCAGGTGTAGTTCAATGGTTGAGTGCCTGTTTCCCATGTGTGAGGTCCCAGGTTCAATCCCTGATAACTCTTAATAAAACAAAACAAAACAAAACAAAAACAACAAAATATTTTGAAACTGGTACCACTAGTTTATTTTTGGAAGTTGTAAAAGATGTTTGCTGATTTCCAAAGCAAACAAACAAACAAATAACCTTATACAGGTTTCCCCGCTGCATGAAATCCCTTGCTCTGACATCAAAACTTCAGAATCATATGAAGAATTAACTATGGAATCCCCTTAACTAATTATGTCCCTTATTGTATAGAAGTTGTTCTTAATCCTCATCACATTCAATACCTTTTAACCATTAGATTAACTTATTAAGAGATTTTCTTTCTTTCCCCTCCCAAATTTTCCTGTGTTCATTGTCACAACTTAAAAATGTTACTTTACTTATTTATTTTTGTAAAGACAGCATGTAGTGTCAATTTCATTTGCAAATATTAAAGTACATCAAGTTCACAAGTTACACCTCTGTCACAGCCTTGGCTAGATCAAAACTTGAAATATCAAAGAATTCACCTGTGTTAGAGTGCTGAGTTTAGCATGCTTAGGGGTGGCATACTTGTTCTTGATAGTCATGTGTTTTGTAAGCCCATGAGTTCACCATAACTATATTCTTAGCCAGGTGCTACATAACAGGAAGAAGGGATTCTTCAGTGTATGACAGGTAATGCTGTGGAGTTGGTGTCCATTCACAATTATCAAGAATTTTCAGTGCTAAGCAAAAGGCTCCTGCTGCAATTTGAGAAGGAGGAAGATGCACCATATCATAATCAATTCCATCAGGTATTTGGCCAAAGCATGTTGATCCCCATCAATCTCTCCTATCTTGGATGCTCTCTGAAGGAAGTGCAGGCATAGAGGGTGACCCAGACCAAAGTTTAAAGCTCTTAGAATCTTCATTTCCTTCTGTCTGATCTGGTGTTTAGTGTAAGTATGGCCAGTCACAAAGGCAAAGTTGCCAATTTCTGGAGGATACATTTCTTTATATTTGCTTGCAATAAACATGGGTAGTGACATCAATCAGCTGCAACATCTTTTTGGGCACACAATTATTCTGCATGAACTGATCAATTATGGAAACCATTATATACATGGTCTCCTGCAGCAGCCTGAAATTCATTTGAACCTGCACTAGTCAGTCAGTTAGGATGGCTCTTATGGCTCCAGTGACTTCCAAACCCAGGAGGTATTTTGGTCTGACTGCTTGCTCTTCCTCAAGTTGTCTCAGATAAGCAAAGATATCTTTCATGTATTAACTAAAAATGTTTGGATCAGCTCCATCTTCTGCATCCACATCACTTATTGCAGGAATTGCATCAGAGAAAGCCTGGAACAGATATTCTTCTCCAGGGGAACATTCAGATGTTTCCATTGGGCTTGAAGGAGTATCCACCAAAATAGACTCAGCCAAAAGTTTTTCTTCTTTAATGGGCTCCAACTGTGGCTCCACCTCCAGCACAGGCAAAAGTGCTTTTTTTCCCCAGAGGTTTTGGAGTTTTTTAGCACTAACTTTCCAATAGCTGAAGTTCTTGCTTCCTTTTTCAGATGTATTTTGGCCTCTGGCTGTTCACTGACTTTATTACCAATGTCTCCAAGAGAGATTCTTGACTTCAGCCTGGTCTTGGAGGCTGCAGCAATGGTCAAAAGCACTTGCTTTCTGCCTGTCACAGTGATCTTCATCTTATTTTCAGCATTAATCCTCACACTTCTGGTGATTCAGAGCACCATGGATTCCTCTTCCCCAGGCAGCAGTTCAGAGGTGAGCAGCAGAACTCGGGAGTACCTGAGGAAACATGGACTAGAGGCCACCACTAAACAACAGCTATTCCTCTGCAGCACACTAGGAGTCCAACTGCCTCAGGTTTAAACCCTGCACTGCTCCCTTCTTATGAGCTTGTTTGTGGCAGTTTCTCTTCCCATTGGTGTCTGCCTGCTTCTCCCTAAAATGCATTTCCTGGAGGATCTGGCAAAGATCTTTGATAAAGAGGCATGGTCAGAAGGCATGTGGTGGCGGTGGGGGTGAGGGTGGAGGTGGGGGTGAGGATTGAGAAGCGGTGGGGCAGAGCCTCTTGTGGTCTAGTTCAGCAGCTGAGTTCTCTGAATAACTGTTTCTGCCACTTGGAAAGGCTTAGATACATGGGGGAAGTGAGAAGAGAGGCCTTGTGGTCTTTGAAAAGTGACAGTGCAGTGGGCCACAGTTTTAGAAGCCTGATAAGCAGTGATGATTTTAGTCTTCCTTATTGATACACACTTTCAACTTCCACATTGAAATGTAGTTAATAATATGAAAGGCTTTGATATATTCTTTCATTTGATTATTCCAATAGCTCTCTCAGGTGGAAGAACAGAAGCTCAAAGAAGTTTAGGTGATTTTCAAAGAATCCTAAACAATTAATGTGGGGTTTGGATTAGGTTTTCAGATCTATGTTGTTTCCACAACATTGTCTCAAGTATAATGGCAGCTTCTTAAGCTGCCAAATTAATTCAATTAATCAAATTGTTTCCCAACATTAATTCTTTCATTTTAATTTTATTTAAGTTGGACATAATTTCAAACTTAGAAAAGTTGCAAACATAAAAGTATTACAAGGAATACCTGTAAACTCTTCACCTAGATTCAACTATCTTTAACATTTTACTGCATTTGCTTGATCATTTTCTCAACCTCTCCCCATGCATAAAGCATATATTTATAGAGAGAGAAACATATGAGGGCAGGTTATTTATATCATGAGCCTTCATCAATAAATTCTTCAGTGTGTATTTCTTAAGAAATTTATATCATTACAATATTTTATTCAATCTAGTTTATATTCTAATTTTTTGATTGATCTAATAAGATCCTTTATAGCATTTTCCTTGTACAGGATTCAGTCTAGGGTCAGATGTTTAATTATCATGTCTTTTTAATGTCTTCTAATCTGAACAGTTCCCAAAGCATTTCTTTGGCTTTTTTATGAGAATGACATTTTTGAAGAAAAGTGACCACACCTCATTTTGTTTTTTTTAGAGAACTTTCTCATTTTTGTGTTTGATGGTTCCTTGTGATTTAAATTGGTATTATGCATTACTCGCTGTAATACTGCATAACTGATGCTTCCTTCTCAGGGTTTCAAATCTGCAGAAATACAATGTCCATATATATCTCATAGGTGATATTAATTTTGATCACTTGGTCAAAGTGTTGTCTGGTTTTTCCACTGTAAAATTACTGTGGTTTTATTTCTCCCTTGCAATTAATAAGCCATCAGTGAGGAGACACCCTAAGACCATGCAAATATTCTGCTTCTCCTCAAATTTTCCCCTGGATTTCACATCCATTGATTATTCTTGTCTGATACTATCTTTATCAGGATGGTTGGAAATGATGAGTTTTCAATTTCAGCAAACCCTCCACATTTGTTATTCAGCTCATTGCCTTCTATTATAGGAAGCAAGAGATTTTACTTCTCCATTTATTTACTTATTTATCTATTGATTCTTAGTATGAATTCAATTCTTATTTTTCCTGAAAGAAATTATGATTTTAGACTCATTATAAGTATCATAAGAATCCTGGTAAGGTTTTTAGATAATACAAAATCTTGCTAATTTATCATATCACAAGAAATAACTAATGACACTTTTCCACTAAATAAGTAATCAAAGAAAAGGTCCTTGTGCTGGTAGGATTAAGTACAATTTGTCTACATAATTTTATAGATATGTGGTTTAAATGATTTTCAGATAGTTGAAAGCCTACCAACAAAATTTTCCAACATTACAGGTGGTGCCCCTTGAATCTTTTGTATTCATGCTGAGATAATATCACTATCTATAAAATAAGAAAGAATCTGCCCTCTAGAAAACATTTACAATCCATTTGGGGTTTTTAATAGTAATGGTAGTCTCTCAGATACCCTAATCTTTCATCCCTGTGCCTTTTGAAATGCAAATCCTCAATCAGCAGTCAGAGACTCTGACTTCCTTATCCTTTTGCAGAGGATTTTCCCCTGGCTTGAAGTTTCCTGATTTAGAAAGCTGCATTTGAAAATCCTTCTTGCATTTGCAATAATAGCAATGAAACAGTGTAGTCGAGATTGTATCTGCTATACAAACTCATCAAAAAGTTTTAACTGGCTTGCTAC